>JACEFZ010011458.1:55000-231114 GCA_014155875.1 Cepaea nemoralis
CTCAGTCACCCACACATCACCCACCCACCCACACATACCTCCACGCACTCACACACTCAGGCACACATACATGCCACCACCCTCCCACCGATCCCCTAAACACACACATTTCCCCACCCACACATACATCCCCCACCAATCCCATAACCGACACGCACACACCCATCCACATATTCTCCACCACCCACCCACACACCCAGAACAACCCAGCAAAACACACATCACAAAACCACACACACATACCCCCGTCAACCCACACATCCCGCACCAATCCATACATACATCCTGCACCCTCACAATTTTCCACACCCACCCACACACACATCAGCCAACCTACACCCACTCATCCACCCAATATCCGCCACCTCTCAACTACACATCCTCCACCTATACACACATACCCACCCACAAACACATCCCCCACCTGCCCACACATATCCCCCACCCATAAACACCCCAACACACACACCCCACCACCCACATATACCCGACCCACATACATCCGCCGCTCACACACCTCTTCCCACAAACACACACATCCCCCAACCATACACTCATCTCTCACACACATCCACCCACTCACGTACTCATCCATCAGCCACTCACACGCACACATCGACCACCCGCCCATCAACACATGCACCTCTCATATACCCTCCCACCCACACACACCCCAACCACCCAGCCAAACACACATCCCCCATCCTCACATACATCCGTCATCCACCTGCACATGTCATACCTCCCCCACCTCTCACACATCTCCCCTCCCACAAAAAAACGCCACTAATAAACACATTCCCCCCCCCCCCCAACCTCACACACACATCCCCCACATGCATTCCTCATACACATCCCCGCACACACATCTCTCCACACATCCCCCACTTACAAACATCCTCACCACCCACACATACATCCCCCACCCACTCACATTTACCCCATCCACGCTCACACACTCCCACCCATACACACATATCCCATTCACAGACACCCCCCACACTCATCCCCCACACACATTACACACCCATCCCCCAACCCACACAATATCCTACACACCCATTCACCCACCCAAATACACATTCCCTACCCACACCCCCAACCCATCAACTCCCACATACTTCCGATAATTCTCCCAAATATCCCCCCACACATCCCTCACACACACATACATCCCCCACTGACTACACATCCCGACACCCATCCACACATCACCCATCCCCCACACACAACCCCTCCACACATACATTACCCACTGTCCCACACACATCCCTCACACACACACACACACACACACACACACATCCTCACATCTACACATATACGTAATCACTAAAACTAATAAGAACAAACTCCCACACTTTACACACAGTTGAGACACTGATGATTGTCGTGAGCATTCTCGCTCAAATAGTAAGAAGTGGAGAAAAAATTGTAAATATACATTGTGTTTTGTAAAAATTAGTGATGCAATTCAACTCTCTCTCTCTCTCTCTCTCTCTCTCTCTCTCTCTCTCTCTCTCTCTCTCTCTCTCTCTCTCTCTCTCTCTCTCTCTCTCTCTCTCTCTCTCTCGCTTTCTCTCTTTATTTACATACACACACTCTCACACTCATTCTCTCTCTCTCTCTCTCTCTCTCTCTCTCTCTCTCTCTCTCTCTCTCTCTCTCTCTCTCTCTCTCTCTCTCTCACTCACTCACTAACTCTCCCACTCACTCTACAGTAATTTACATGTGTTAATTTTATGCATGTTAAAATCAAGTGGCATTCAAAGTGATAATATGAAAATGAGAATACACAAAAAATATGGAACAGCATGTTAGATGACATGCGTGCGCTCAACTCTCTCTCTCTCTCTCTCTCTCTCTCTCTCTCTCTCTCTCTCTCTCTCTCTCTCTCTTCTCTCTCACACACACGTACACACACACACACGCCCACACACAACATACACACGCAAATACACACATATACCCATGCAAATAAACACACCTACACATATCCAAATATACCAACGTCATAAAATCTTTCTACAAAGAGACACGTTGCTGCGTAAGAACAGAAACAGGCAACTCTGACTGGTTCTCAGTCGAAACAGGAGTGAAACAGGGTTGTGTCTTATCACCGATGCTTTTTGGAATAGCTATCGATTGGGTCATGAGCAAATGCACAAGCAACACAAATATGGGTATTCATTGGGTTGACAAAATTCTAGAAGACCTGGACTTTGCCGACGACATAGTGCTTTTGAGTTCAACACATCCGGATGCTCAAGAGAAAATAAACCACCTCCAAAATGTTTCAGGGCAAATTGGTCTCCAAATTAACACCACAAAAACAAAGACTATTGATCTTACCAACAGTTCAGATGAGACCAAATTGAACAGCTACGTTCTTGAAAAAGTCAACAGCTTCACATACCTAGGAAGCAAAATGACATCCACAGGGGACTCAACACCAGAAATATCAACTAGAATCGCACTGGCATCTAGTGCCTTCAACAAACTGTCAAACATCTGGAAGTCAAAGACACTCAGCAAACACACAAAACTTAAAATCTTCAACTCTTGTGTGATTCCAGTGTTAACGTATGGATGTGAAAGTTGGAAATCAACGGTAGCTTTAGATAAAAAATTAGACAATTTTGAGAACAAATGTCTTAGAAGACTTCTAAACATCCACTGGACAGACTTCAGAACCAATTCGCAAATAAGACAAGAGACTAAGCAAGATACAGTATCCAATTTCATAAGAAGACGCCGTTGGAACTACATCGGCCATGTACTCAGAATGGACAAGACAAGACTCCCCTACCAAGCCCTCATATGGTCACCGGTAGGGAAAAGAAAACGGGGAAGACCAAGAGAGACCCTGCGTAGAACCATCATTAGAGAAGGCTCATTCAATGACCAAGTAAATATCCAAGATCTACAACAGATAGCAGCGAACCGCCAGGCATGGAGAGACAGGACTTCTGCCCTATGCGCCGCCTTAGGCACAAGAGGAAAGACTAACTAACTAACTAACACATATCCACATACTTACGTACACGTACTCACATAAAACACAAATGCACACTCCCTCGCATACACTGCATGCATGCACACTTACACACACACAAACATATACATATACGAGCACACACACACATACATACACACATATACACACGCACATAGATATAAACACATATACAAACACATGAACGCACACCTTAAAAAACGTACAGACACACACACAGAGACACACACAGATACACGCATACACACATACAGACATGCACACACACATACATCCACACATAAACACACCAATCCATCCACAAACATATATGCTGCCTCACATAATCACTAAAACTAATATGAATAAACTCCCACACTTTTCACACGTACACAATGTCGACTATCGTGAGCATCATCACAAGAACATTCAAAATTGGGAAACAATGGGAAAACATGTAAAATATGGAAAATGGTGATGAATATATGGTATACATTGTGTAACGTAAAAATAAAATAGTGGTTCAATCCAGTAAGATAATTCCTGGAATTGACATAAACATGATGAAATAAGCAGTGCATGTTAAATTGAATTGGCAGTAAAAATGCTAATATGAAAGACGATACAGAAAAAAATATGGCATAATGGTATTCTTGCGCTCATTTCTCTCTCTCTCTCTCTCTCTCTCTCTCTCTCTCTCTCTCTCTCTCTCTCTCTCTCTCTCTCTCTCTCTCTCTCTCTCTCTCTCTCTCCCCCTTTCCTCTCTCTATTTATTCTTCTTTCACGCACACTGGCACACTAACGGTCTCATTGTCTCATTCTCTCCCACTCACTATTTCTCTCTATCATGCCTATACGCACTCGCTCTCACACTTGCCATCACTTACACACACACACACACATACTCACATATTTCCTCTCACTCAATCTCTTACTCACCCTCCCACTTACACTCACTCTCTTTCAATCTCACTCACACTCACTCGTTCACTCTCTAAATCACACTAAATCACTCTCTTATTCGCACACACAGACAAGCAAACAGACACGCACACACTAACTCACTCTCACTCATTCACTTTCTTATGCACTCTGTCACACACACTCTCTCTCTCTCTCTCTTACACTCACTTGCTCTCACACTCAATCACTTGCGCACATTACACGCATACTCACAAATTCTCTCTCACCCACGCTCCCTTACTCACTCGCAACTCTCTAACTCACACTCACTCACTCACTTTCTCACTCTAACACACAGACAGGCAGACACACAGCACATCCACTCTCTCAGATTCACTCATTCTCTCACTCAATCTCTCACACATACGTCCACGCACACTCACTCACTTTTACACTATCTCAGACACACACGCATGCATACTTTCTCACTCTCTGTCTCATTCTAATTCTTCCACTCACACTCTTTCTCACTCACTCTCTCACCCACTCTCTCGCTCACACACATAAGTGTAGGGACTCATTGGAGTTTTCAGATCTGGTGGAAGGCTATCCCACAAGTGAGCACAAGAATATGCGAAACAAGTTTTGTATAAGTCCAATCTAGGCTTAGGAACCTGTAATAAATATAAGCGCTTACTGTTCATTGCAATAGATTGAATTAACGGTAGAAGATACTCTGGGGTATTTTCAGATATAATTTTGTTCACTAATTTGGCTTTGTTAAAAAGGAAGCGCTTTCGAGGTGGTAGACGTCTTAGATGGCTGTATAATTTATTACTTTCAACGTGCTTTATGCTAGAAACTAGACGTATAGCGCGGTTTTGAAGCGAACACAATCGTTTCATATTAGATTTAGGGCAACCATCCCAGACTGTGGAACAATAATCGAGAGCTGATTGGATATAGGATGCATAGAATATTTTTCGTGTTCTTTCATCCAAAATGTGCTGAATTTTAGCAAGTTGGTAAACTTTTTGTGCTATTCTCTTGGTAAGGACGTGAACATGAGAGCTCCAGTTTAAATGTCTGTCAATTAAAAGACCTAATGTTTTATGTTCATTTACATTAATTATAGGTAACGTGTCCACGTGGAGCTCCAGCTGTGTCCCAGTTATGGCTAGGGTCTGTAGTTTTTGTCTGGTCGTTATTAGCATGAATTTGGTTTTGTCGATGTTAATTAACACGCGGTTTTCATTGCTCCGTCTACTAAGGTTGTCAAGTTCATTTTGTAAAGAGCTCTCTAAGTCACTAAGGCTCTCTTGACTAGTGTAAATAGTGCAGTCGTCCGCAAATAGGTCACACGAAGTATTTAGGTATAAAGGAAGATCGTTAATATACACTGCAAAAAGCAGCGGACCTAGTATTGATCCCTGAGGCACACCAATATTAAGTTGTGTGGGTCTTGATAGACAGTTATTGAAGGACACTACTTTTTGTCTGTCAGATAAAAATGACGTAATTAGGTTCACCATATTGGTGCTAGTCTTCATTTGTTTTAATTTTCTAATTAAAATATCATGATCTACTATATCAAAGGTTTTTTTAAAGTCTACAAATACTGCTCCACAAATGTTTCCATTGTTGATACAAAGGTGCCAGTTATCGGTCATTTTTGTAAGGGCACTATGGCAAGAATATTTAGGTCGAAACCTAGATTGACTGTCAATTATTAGATCGTTGTTAATTAAATGATGTAGTGTTATTTTATGCGTGTGTTTTTCTAATGGCTTTGATAGCAACGACAGTAAAGAAATAGGTCTATAATTACCCAATTATCAGTTGAGCCATTTTTAAGTAGAGGATAAACTTTAGCAACTTTAAAGGCAGATGGAAAGTAGTTTGTGGACAGGCACTGGTTATATATGAACGTTAAGGACTCACTAATAATTGGTGCAGAACACAGAAGAATTCTATTACTGATACCAACTAGGCCTTCTGAGTTTGTTGCTTTGAGATTCGAGAGATATTTATATACTTCTGCAACAGACATCAAGGGAATCACGGGGGAATATTCCTAGAGCACTTCCCTTCACAGAATGATGACAGTGAACTTAAAATACATACTGAGTCTGGTATTGGGGACTTTAGATTCTCTATTTATGATCGAAAGAAGTAACTGAAATCCTCGCATGTTATAGTGTTTGGTATTGCTGACTCTGAAGCGTGTTTCTTGTTGGTTAGCGAGTTAATAGCTTGCAATATATTTGTGTTATTTGATTTATCTACAATCAAATTTTTGAAATGATCTTTCTTTATCCTACGAATTTCATATTTAACTTTATTTCTTAGTCTGTGGTAATTGATAAAATCTTTATTTTTGTGTGCTTTATCTCGTTCTCTCATGATTTCGAGAACTTCGCTAATGACCCAGGGGATTTATGTTGATTGTTGACTCGAACTTCTTTGACTGGCACATGTTTATCAAATACATTGTAGACTGTTTTTGTCCAGTAAGCTAGTGCATCATCCGGATCAGGAAGTTGGTAAACATGTTCCAGGGCTGCATTTTTTAAGTTGTCTAAAAATAAACTTTGGTTGAGAGCTTTAAAATGTCTAAATTTGATGCTTAAATGTTTATTTTTAGGAGTTTTGAACCCAATTTTCGACCATGTACAACATATTGGGTAATAATCACTAACTGCACTAACAGGAACAGAACTTCGATAATATTAACTGGACAAGTAACATATATATGATCAATTATAGTTGAGGAGGTGTCTGTACCTCTTGTGGGACGATTTATTAGTTGTTTGAAATTGTAAGATAGAATGATGTCGTCCCATGCCTGGTTGGATTTAGTAATATCTATGTTAAAGTCACCTAATATCATGACTTCTCTACCTGCTGAAACACCCTATCCATCATTGTAGTGAAACATTCATACCAGCTATACCCAGCACAAAGATTCCGATATAGGTATCCAATGAGAAACACTTGCTGGCTGACTGGCTTCACCTCTAACCAAAGACATTCTATCTCTTCTGTCTCGAGATCACTTCTTTGGGAACAGTTGAGAGAATTGGAAATGTATACAGCAATACCTGTCTCTAATTTTTGATTTGTGTCTCCCTCGAATTAATTTGAACCCCTTAAGAGAGATTTCAGAGTCGGTTATTTTGTCTTTGAGACGACTTTCTGTGATTCCAAACACATGGAACTGTTTGCACTGTATTACTGAAAGCTCTGGAAATTTATTGAGCAAATGATAGATGTTGAGATGGCCTATATGTAGACCATCTTTGTTGAGGCACTGATCGTGATTGGCGAACATTACACAATGAAAAGATGATGTCGCTGTTGGTAGAAAATTTCAGTTTTTAAAACCTTATTTAGTGGTAGTTAAGGCTATTAGAGGAGGTAGGAAAATGTCTGTGCTGGAGTGACATCATTAAAGCTTGGTGCAGGGCTACAGGATTGTATTGCATTAGCTGTTGAAGTTGACAGTTCCACGAGGGACCACTGCTAAGAGAGCTACTGGAAGTGCCTACATTGGAAGCAGACATCGGGGGATCCGCAACATTGTTTAACGGTGTCCCCTTTGACATGATAGGGGGATACTGTTTTATGGGCAAGGGAGGAAACTAAGCACCATAGTTAGCAACATTGGGATTGGAGCCTGGGTTGCTATTTACGGTATTGTATTCCTGGGGAATAGGCATGGGAGGTGTGGGCAGAGATTGAGTGTTTTCTGAACACAGAGATGGCTACAGCCGGAGGTGAAGATCGGTTTATTCCTGTAACTGGTTCTGGTTGTAGTGTACGTTCAGGATATTTTATGTTCTTAGCTAGTATGCTAGTTCCTAGTTTGGAACAATGTAGTTGATCCCTGTATAGTTTTTTCTTGGGAGCCCCGAACGGTGATGTGAATACGGGGTATTATTAATGAAAGCCATGTTAATTTCTTTACAAAATCTATATAGAGTCAAATTGCCAGCATCGGCAGTACGGCGCTGGAATCCATAACATGGTGGGATGATTGATGAAAATAGATGTTTTAGGAAATTTCTTTCGCAACAACACCTCCAATGTAGCAAGTTGTGAGGTGCTTATGATGTTATTGTTCATAATATTGTTGACACCAATATGGATTGGTTTTCTTCTAATTCTGCCATTTACCTTGAATTTCCGCAGTGTAGAGGTCAGTCTGCCAATGTCAGCTCCTGGTAGCGGGTAGATCGATGATGTTTCGCTGTCAGAAAATGATATGTGGTCACTATAGATTCCCTTGAGCAGAGAGTCTCCAATGACGACATGAGTTGCACTGTCATCTATTGTTATTTCACGCTGTAGACGTGTCCGTTTGATTTCTTGCCACGGGTCGCTGGCGTCTTTCATGCGTTCTTGTTTATTATAGTCGTTGCTTGTTTGGGCTGGTTGTTGATGCTCAGTAGTGGTAGTGGCTGAGCTCTTTAATTCCTCGTCTGATGCTGGAGAGTCTACACTTGAGGCCTGGAACCTGTTGCTGATACGCACATCAATGGGGTAGATGGATGGTGCGCGTTCTACAGGTGTAGTAGTGTTGCAGCCTGTGGAAACTGTCTGTCATTTTGCGACGAACATCCACTGGTCATACACGCCTCTGCAGCACTATGGATACTTCCTGTTTGTGCACTTTTGTCAAATGACTGTGCACTCTTTAGTTTTAAGGCATGGATTGTTGTCCTAAAGGTGTCCTTCTCTTCTTTAAGGACGCGGATTTCTTTTTGAAGGCGAGCGTTTTCTTCTTTAAACATAGCAACAATATTAGTTGTGTTGTTGGAAATAAAGTCTATTAGCCTGTCGTCCAAAGCCTGGATGAGTTCACGACAGGCATCGTAGTTGTGCAGTTCGGCTGTCGAAAGAGTGACTAAAGGTGATATGATAGTCTGATCAGATTGGGCTAGTGAACTGTGATGTTCGTCCAGCTTGAGCTTGGGATCAGTGTCTGCAGATTCACTAAACCACACGTTTGAAGTTGGCGTTGAAGAAATCAGACGGTTAGGTGGTGTAATCGTTAACTTTCCCCCCATCTTGTCTTTGTTTCTATTTTCATGGCGCTTGGATAAAGTAGAGTTCCGTAAGTTGGACGCCATATTAGTAATGTATGTGGCTCCAACAGGCAGGGAATACAAACAAGTTCGCCGCCTTTCGGTAAATCGTGCTTGGTGACTAACCACGTTCAAAATTGAACGTTCTTACCTTTCATTTCACAAATAAATCATCATTTCACTAAATAGTCAAATAAACTTAACATACTAATTGGTATTAGATCCAGGTGTAGTAAAAACACAATGATATACACAGCATCACGATTAAAATAGGCAAAGCTTTGATAAATTATATACAAATTGGGAGAGCTTGTGAATACACGTCCGCTGGTAGCCGGAAACGGGTAGGTAGGTAGGTAGGTAGATAGATAGGTAGGTAGGTAGGTAAGTAGACAGACAGATAGATAGATAGATAGATAGATAGATAGATAGATAGATAGATAGATAGATAGATAGATAGATAGATAGATAGATAAGATAGATAGATAGATAGATAGATAGATAGATAGATAGATAGATAGATAGATAGATAGATAGATAGATAGATAGATAGATAGATGGGTGGGTGGGTGGATAGTAGGTAGGTAGTAGGTAGGTATGTAGATAGCTTGCTAGATAGATAGACAGACAGACAGAGAGACAGACAGACAGACAAACACCAAACACAACATACAGGCAGGGCTGCGAGGTATATATCTTAAGAATAACTGCGTGCCGAAGCAAGTCGACTTTTAATATCTATGTTATTACGAGACAATATTTCACATGTCACGAATTGACCTTTGTTTAAACTTTGCCTTTCTGGTTGCACGTAACAAGGGGAGACTATTAATTTTGGTTTGCCCAAGGGCAATAACTCGCGTTGTTGAATTGATTGTGTATTATATTAATTATCTCACAAAATTCTTTTGTTTGTTATTTCAATTGACGATATAATTATGAGAATCGTATTTAGTTTTAACACCACTATAAATAGTTAGTTAGTTAGTCTTTCCTCTTGAGCCTAAGGCGGCGCATAGGGCAGAAGTCCTGTCTCTCCATGCCTGGCGGTTCGCTGCTATCTGTTGTAGATCTTGGATATTTACTTGGCCATTGAATGAGCCTTCTCTAATGATGTGTCAGGATCTTATATTCGGCTCGTTGGCTAACACGTGTGAGACAGTACAAGTATAACGTGATTCGACGTAAGACACAGCAACACAAGTTCTATGGATTTATTGCCACATTAAATACAGAACGATAATTACAACGATCTACAATATATAACTCACAACCACAATACAGCTCATAGGTCTGACGCTCAAGATATCAGTCGTTCGGCTTTCAACCACGGAGATTCACACAAACGCCTTGCTCTCGTCACACATGTCCTTCCAGTCTCCTGTCCCAGCTCGGTCTGAGCTATCACGCACACTGCCCACTGCCTCTGGTGGGGTCACGTGGCCTGCGTGCGTCTGTCGTCAGCCTGACCGCTGGTCGCGTGTCAGGTAACAATCTTGCCAGCCGACAACTCTTGTCCGCCGGGTGCCGTAACGATGTTGCTGCATAGCTAGGCTCTGACATTCTCCCCGGGTACCTCAATGAAAGATGCCATCTTTCATTCATGATGTATGTATATACTGGGGTAGTGTTAATTTCATGTCAGAGACTACTCTTTCCCAGTGTTATGCATGAAAATACATATATGGCATAGAAATATATACACAAAATGTAAGTTGCATTGAAATGACAAATGAAGTACAACTTTTAACACAACTCAGGTTTCATCCCCCTGATGCCTGGTTACCTCCATTGCAATAATACCCAGTCAGATCAGTAGTACCAGCTTCACGCATCTACCTCGCAGCAATTTGAAAAAAACGTAATAATATGGTTGTTTTGCAACAGCCATCTAGCCAGACTGAAATACGGCTTTGTATTAGTCGTATTAAACACTTAAACTCTGACCTCATTTGGCCAGGAGCTCTTATGTTGGTTTGCAATGTTGGCAGCTCTATGACATGCTTGGTGGACGCCTACCTGCTGTGCTAACCATTTGAGCAACAAAATGTCTATCTATACAATACACATTAATGAATATGTTTCAAATTATGGCCCTTGATGTAATTCACAAATGCAAGGGAAGTAATTTTAACATTCAAGAAATTCAATACATTAGAATAATTATTTAAATTTCTTAGCGTCATTGCTTGACGTTTCTTCATATTAACGAGAAAAAGTCGGTAATATGAATACATTAATCAAGATATGATTCTAAGATTACACTAATCAAAATAAATAAGTACCAAATTGGTGTATTATATTTTATAGATTCAAAAGGATTTTACAATCGTCATACATTTTTGAAAATTTGTATATCGTCTGCTAATTTTGGTATAGTTTTTTAAATTACACCGGAAATACACACGAAACGCAAAATTTAGTTGCTGTTACACTGTTTGAACACAACTGTTCCGGTTTTAACGGATCGTAAAACGTTATCAAAGTTCGTGTTTGATGTTATAGTATCACAACTCTTGGATTATGGTGGAATGTTCTTATTTCCGATGTGTTCACAACTTATGGATAATGATCGACTGTTCTTATTTCGGATGTTCAAACGTCGAACAATTTGGATTAAATTCGCTGCAGAGGTGGTGTAGAAGTCAATGTTCGGTCCACATTTGCACATGTCGTTAAAATATCACGGTGAAGAAAATCACTCACAGCTGTCACAATAGTAAAGTTCGCTTCTGGTAAGTGGTTAAGCGTCTGTGACACTGTTTTTGGTGTCTATTTACAATTAATATTGTTCTCTTTCTAACACACACTACACAATTATACTACACTCATTACATGACTTGATTATAATAAGTATATTATACATGTCGGTTTTAAACCGTATCACAATTTCAATTATAGACCTTACACAGTAGGTGAATGGCAACAAAATTCACTCATTGGTGGCTGTGTTGGTCTGAGTGTATTACACACACTGCACTCAGACATTGCTTACTGGGTCGGTCGGACAACGGGACAAAAGATCGGCAATTGCATTCATTCTGCCGGGAATATGGCGAACTTCGAAACTGAAATTTTGAAGCTTCAAGGACCAGCGAGCAATCATATTATTGGATGGTACTCCGGCATTTATATACCGTAATGGACTGTTGTCAGTTTCGATGATAAAGTGACGTCCTAGAAGATATCTGGATAGCTTCGTCACACTTTCTACTAAGGCCAGTGCTTCTAATTGCGGAATGGACCATGCACGCTCTCGAGGCCTTAGTTTTCTTGATATGAAACAAATTGGATGCAGGATGTTGTTGTATTCCTGCAACAGGACTGCCCCAATCGCAACGGAGCTAGCATCTGTTCTCAATCTGAAAGGTAAACGGATGTTGGGCAATTTAAGGATTAGGTTATTCGAATTTTTATCAGAAAAGTGTGCCAAAACTTTATGAAATGCATTTCGTAGGCATTCATCGTGTACAACTTTTCAGGCTTATCCTTGGTTAGTAAGTTAGAAAAAACCTCAGTCAGTTCTGAAAAATCAGGAATAAAGTTCCTGTAATAGTTGATCAGTCCCAACAGACTGCGGACTTGTTTCTTATTTGTTGGAAGTGACAGTTTTAGAATTTTGGAGACAATTTTGTTGTCTGTCATGACAAAGCCATTGGATATTCTGTACCCCAAAAATGATATCTCTTGGTAAGCCATGCTCACCTTTGAAGGCTTCACTGTCAGTCCGTGCTGTCTGATACGTTCTAGTGTCTGTTCTAGTGTCTTTATATGTTCCGTCATTGTCTCTGTATGGACACAGATGTCGTCAATATAACAAATGATATTAGGAATGTCAGATAGGAGGAGTCGTGTCATGCGTACGAATGTGGCTGGGGCATTGACTAGCCCAAATGGAAGTTTGCACCATTCGTACAGTCCCCAAGGCGTGGCGAAAGCTGTTAAATGTCTGCTGTCTTCATGTACAGCTATCTGCCAGTAACCTTTAGACATGTCAAGCGTCGTAAAGAACTTAGCGTCAGTCAGTTCTGTCAGAAGATCGTCAGTGTTTGCCATTGGTTCAAGATCTAAAACAGTTATTTTGTTCAGTTTTCTGTAGTCGATGCAAAGTCGTATTGTGTTGTCCTTTTTACGTACAATGACCATGGGTGAAGACAAGTCTGATAGGGATCGTCTGATGATGTTGTGTTTTTCTAAGTTGATGATTTCCTGATGTAGTTGTTCCTTGTAATGTAATGGTATGGTGTATGGTCTGCATCTTATGGGTGTGTTTGATGTGAGTGTGATGTGATGCTGTACTAATTCTGTTTGTCCTGGGTTGTCTGAAAAGATGTTGTTGTACTCTTGTATCAACTGTTTGCATCTGTTTGTCTCTGCTTGACTTAAGTTTGGATTGATCTTGATCTCCTTCAAGCAGTTTGTCGTGTCTAATGTAGGTGTTGGAATCTCGTCACTAGAATCGTCATCTTCGTGATCTATTATCACGGTGCAAGCTGTCGTATCGTCTTGTTCGTTGTCTCTGTTGTAGTATGGTCTTAGCATATTTATGTGAAATATTTTGTGTTTGTCTTTTATTAGGATCTCGTAGTCTACGGGTGAGATTTGTCTTGTCACTTTAAAAGGTCCCTGCCAAGAATCCGTCAGTAGCTGTCTGTCACTAGGTAGTAGTAGTAGAACGTCCTGTCCAGGTGTCAATGTTATAGTCCTGTTCCCTTTGTCTGCGTACTGTCTGTAAGTAGCACCAGATAGTTTTAGTGCATTTTTAGCAATTTCACATGATTTAATTATCCTTTCACGCAATGATGTTACATACACAAATGATGATATGGGTTTCAGTACTGGAGTGGAATCAGTTAACATTTGGTGATAAATTGTTAATGGGCCTCGTGGTTTGGCACCATAGATGAGTTCAAAAGGAGAGAAACCGGTACTAGAATGTGGTACCCTCGCGATAAGCAAAGAGAACAGCTGGTAAGTATACATCCCAGTTATTGGGGTGATCTTGAGTTACTTTGGCAAGCATGTGCTTCAGATCCCCATTAAGCTTTTCTATTATCCCGCTCGAGTGAGGATGATAGGGGGTATTGAAGACTTGCTTCACTCCTAACATTTTAGTGAAAGCTTGGGTGGATGCGGCAATAAACTGAGTGCCTCTATCAGACTGGATAGTATCTGGGAACCCAATTCGGGAGAAAATATGGAAGAACACTTCCATGATGTCATTGGCAGTAATGTTTTTTAGCGGAATAGCTTCTGGCCAGCGACTACATTGATCAATTAAAGTTAGGATATATTTATTCCCTCTAGTAGTTGTATGACTAAGAGGGCCCACAATGTCAACTGATAATTTTTCAAACGGGCGACTGGCTAAGTCAGTGACTTGTAACTTTGCCTGTGGGTGTTTACCTTTTTTTACTAGTTTCTGGCATGTATCACAACTTCTGCAATATGTTCTTATGTCATTGCAAAATTTTGGCCAATGAAACTGTGTCAAAAGTCTTGACCTGGTTTTAACATATGCCATATGACCTGCAAAAGGTATATCGTGAGCAAGATGTAAAGCTTGCTTGCGATAGGTAGTTGGCAAAACAGTTTGCTTTGTTGTAATGTCACCTCTGGTGTAATACCTGGTGAGTATATCATTGTGTAAAGCAAAATGCCATTTCGCATTTTTGGTTACTCTTGCCTTTTTGCCGATCAGGTCAAAATACTTTGACAGTGAAGGATCAGCTTTTTGAGCTGTTATGAATGTTTCCTTCATAGAGTCACTAGGTGGTAATTCTGGGCTAAGCATTTGTATAGCCTCAGTTTGGTTACTTTCATCTTGCACTCTAACAGTAGCTCTTGTTACTGCGTTCACACACTCAATGACATCAGATGATGATGGAATGATATCGTCAATGATGTGATGAGAACTTAGTGCTGCATTAGCTAACATACATTCAACAGGTGATATGACATTTTCAATGACATTTGGTGGTGATGTGTTATCATTAATACATAGTGATGTTATGTCATGGTTATGAGGTTCGTCATTCACCTCAGGTAAATTTCCTATCATTATATCGCACACTGGGTTTGTAAGTGCTGCGACCTTTACTTTCCCGGTGAGGAATGGTGTTTCAATGTATGCCCAAGCTAATGGATATTTTTCAATATTGCCTGAAAATGTTCTACATGTGATGTGTCTGCCTGTGTAGTCTGTAGGCGTTATGAATGTTGTTTTCAGGCCAATAAGTGTACTTCCGGTGTCGCGAAGTACTGTAGCAAACTTGCCATTAACATACCCGTGATAGATGTCTAATCTGCCTTTTGAGTCTATTACCAAGTTAGCTTCCTCATTGGCAATAGGGATGGCGTGCCCGCATGTTAAGATACCATTTTCAAAGAAGGTATTACAGACAGTGCATGTGTTAGCACTAAATACATCACAAGACTGTGCTGATTGTACAGGATGTTTTTCTGGATTTTCGTCTTCTGACGCTGAGCTATCGAACAAGGCGGCATTGGCTTTGTTGGTCATATGCCTGCCTCTACAATCCATGCGATGGTGACCGTAAGCCTTGCAGAGAAAACATTTACGTAAACTTTTGAACGCTTTACGTTCTCTGTCTTGTCTGTTTACCATATTTTGCAAGTATGTTTGGTACCCTGGGTTTTTATCGCACATCTCGTTCAAATGGTGAGACATTTTACAGTGAATACAATGTCTAAATTTTTCAGAGGTAGGCCTGTTTGGTTTTTGCCTACTATAGTTTTTCTCATAGTTGGCTGCTGCTACCCAGTTACTGTCAGTAGCTTCAGTGGCAAAGCACTGTTTATTGGCCGTATAATAGGCCGACCCACGTCTTTCCATTTCTTCCACACTTGTGCATTCATTCTCCTGTAAGAACTTAGAAAAAGATGATGGGATAGAAGAAATGACTTTATCTCGAATGATGAGATCTTCTAATTTATCATAATTTTTGTTAATTTTGGCTGATGAAGTCCATTTGCTGAAAATGTCTCGGACTAAACAGAGGTAGTCAGAGAACGTTTGAGTTGATTTTGGACTCAGTTTACTGAATTGTTCTCTGTAACCTGCCTCGTCTAACATGAAATGTGCCATTATTTTAGATTTAATATAATGGTACTCTTTTCTGAGGTCTTTGCTGATGGTTTCAATGACTTTAAGAGGTTCCCCAGATAGACTCCTCATATATAGAATATTCCATTCCGAAAGTGGAACTTGGTAATGTTCCATTAAAGTCTCAAAATTTTGGGTAAAGGCTGCTATGCAGTCACCCGAGGTATAGTTACGTACGATACCTTGGTACTTCTTATACTGGTTTTCTTTTTCCAGTCTTTCAGATTTCTTTGACTCTTTATTTATTGCAGTTTCAGTGTCAAGTTGTTTCATTTTCAATTGTAATTCTAGTTCTTCTCTCTTACTCTGAGCTGCTATTTCTGCCTTTTTCAGCTCTGTTTCATTCTCGATCTCGGCCCTTTTCAATGCACTATCTATCTCAGCTTGCTTTGTCTTTGCAGCCATTTCTACTTCGGCTTGCTTTAATGCTGTTTCAATCTCTGCCTGTTTCAAGGCTGTTTCTGCCTCTATTTGCTTGGCAGCTTTTTCAATCTCTGCCTGTTTTACGGCTGTTTCTGCTTCTGCTTGCTTGGTAGCCATTTCTGCTTGTTTTAGAGCTCTTTCTGCTGCTCTTTCATCGCGTTCGGCAGCTTTTTCCTGAACAAGTAGGTATTCTGCGTATTTGTTCTCACTCCATTTTGTTAATTCATCACCTTCTAACTTCAGTTTTAACCCCATATCGATGAAATCAAATAATGACGACATGATGGAGAAAATACGTCAATGAAAATCAATTACACAAAATATGTTGTAAATGGTTAGTAGAAAAACAATTTACAATTGACTTTACTATACGATGCGTGCCCACTAATGCATACGTAAAGTTAAAGTAAAGAAAAATATACTTAAGTGCCCTTGGATACGGTGACGAACGGTTGGACAATCGGGCTAGGAAAACTGTAGGGTCGTACTTCGGAACCACTAATGACCTCTACGGCAAGGTTACGGATGGTACGCAAAAACCTGCTTTGTTTTTGGAGAGAAATAAGTTAGTGTCTATTTGTTGGTGTGTGCCTGCAAGTCACTAAGTGTTGATTAGGTTTGGATGGCGTTGAGTATAGTTGTATGTCGAAAATTTGTCGTTAACAGTGTTTCTTTCAACAGAAGTTACACTCTTTCCAAAATTCTTTGCGTTCCACAAACTTAATACACAAAAACAATCTATCTGTATTTGAACACTCAATAACATTGATGACACATCACTTACATCAAGATGACATTCAGTAAGGACATAGACATCAAGTTTACAAGATGGCGACAAGGTCAAAATGGCGACAAAATCACAATGTTGACAAGGTCAAACGGTGACAAGTTTCACAAATCACAAATGTTTTACACGTTTACAGGATCAAACACTATGTACTGCACATTTACTAATAGTTTTAAACATCTTTAAACAATGTAGTAATGGATCACACTGAGACTTTTCCGATCACATGTACATCACTATAACCTTGACCAATTTTACACGTACAAGAATTATAGTTTTAAATAACAAAGACGAGCAACACACGTCTAAATATATTAGGTTCTTAAACAAAGACGAGCCCCCACGTCTCTTGTCCGCCGGGTGCCGTAACGATGTTGCTGCATAGCTAGGCTCTGACAGATGGTTCTACGCAGGGTCTCTCTTGGTCTTCCCCGTTTTCTTTTCCCTACCGGTGACCATATGAGGGCTTGGTAGAGGAGTCTTGTCTTGTCCATTCTGAGTACATGGCCGATGTAGTTCCAACGGCGTCTTCTTATGAAATTGGATACTGTATCTTGCTTAGTCTCTTGTCTTATTTGCGAATTGGTTCTGAAGTCTGTCCAGTGGATGTTTAGAAGTCTTCTAAGACATTTGTTCTCAAATATATAAATAAGACAATATAATATGCTATTAAGTGTTTATTGATTATGATGTTCTAACCATATATAGAATTAAAAACCATATTCTCGCTTCAGTCTATTTCCTAAAGTTGAAACCTAAACATTTTATCACGCATTATGGATAAACACCTTAGGAATGATAATACATTGATGGTAAAACCATAGACACCATCTTTGGTGGTTGTCTAGCCACGGGACTATCATTCCGAATCGGTGAAAGAGACTAAAAAGGATACAACGGTCAAATTGTGAACTACTCGGGTTTGCTCGAGGAAAGAACCTAATCATTTTCCACTGGCCTCGTTATGTATATCTTATTGACTTCAATCTCCTCACGCGAAGGGATTCGAACCCGGGTGCCCCACCCCGCGGCAGCCGCCCGTCGGTTCATTTCCCAACGTCCGGTCCGGTTCGCCTCGACCAGGTAGCCCCGCCCGACTCCGCCCCGGGAGACACACGTAGGAAGTACCGGACGTACAGTCAGCCGGAAGTACCAAAAAACCGCGCAAATTTAGGAAAATCTGGAGTCGGTTTATGACGTCACGGATCTGGAGCCATACTCTTAATTTAGTCAAATATGACGTCACCTAGCTGGAGCAGCTTCAGAAGTCCTAATCCAATACCACATCCCGTACTACACATCTATTCTGACTTGACGCAACAAGGACATTATACAGCATTAGGGATTGTCATCCTGGTCTTCTGTCGGCCTCACCATTTCACCAGTGGAGCCAATTTCATCACTGCGTTGAAGCAGTGCTCTGTCTTCCCAGAGGGCCCATCCATCTATCCGGATCGTCTGATGGACTGGGCATACGTTAGTGATAAAAACCCCTCCGCGGAGCAAACAAGGCAATGGGCTTCTGATCGTCAGAAGTCTACCCCCTTCCCCAAATGTTTCGAACCATTACACTCTTGACATTCTCTAGGAGCCTTCCCATCCGGGTCATGGCTCCGGGCGTTTTTCCCCTGCCGTGTGAGCTTTTCAGTCACATTCATTGTCCCTGTTGTTGTGCTTGTCCCTTCGCTGTTACCGTGTCCACTCTCAACCCTCCCCTCCCTCAGTGAGAAGAGTTTATGCAGCCTGTGCTTGCCCCTTAGCACGTGTGATTGTTTCGGGATTTGAGATTTAACTATTGAGCACAACCCACTACTGGCAACGCCGATCGTATTCTGGTGTGAATATAATAATGGTAAAATATAAAGACGTGCAATTCAGAGTTCTTCATGAGTGAAAACAAGTATATTTGAAATAATAAGAGGGAAACTGCTATGCTGTTTCCCTCTAATATTACGCTCGTCATCTAGAAAAACAACATTGCAGATCAACAGGAACCAGAAAGAATATTAACGAAATGAGTTCATCAACGCTGGCGTTCCTTGTCGAATATATCTTTATTGGTGGCAATTGTCCATACAGTGTAACAACGTCACCGTTCCCATGTTAATGGGAGGGCCAATGAAAGATAATTAATAATAATTTGTAAATATTTAATGTTAACTGTAGAGTCATATTCCATCCATCTAATTTTGTCAATGATGAGTACATTTCATACGGTCCATCGTTCTGTAAACTACATTACGACTATGATTCCACCAATGTTACTTACACCGAGCTATATGTATGTTGACGCCATGACCTCTATTTGACAAACGACCAGCAAGTTCTGATGCAGTATGCTTTCCTCACTTTCTCTGTGTTAGATCTCCATCTTCCGATCGTTCTCCGTAATGCAGACTATGCCTCTCTTCCTCATCTTCCTGGAATACTAGATGTCATATTGGCTATGCCTTTCTGCTGGATATTTGCGTTCATATTTCAGTGTTGTTATTTATCCACCGTCTCCATTATCATCCCAAAACCTAACTAACTTTAGTGACGTAGTACGCCTTGACGTCATCTAGTAACTCGCGGATGGTGCCGCCTCTTGGTTAACTCTTCTTGTCGTGTTCGCCACAATTTCCGTATCTAATTCTAAATCACTGTACCTTGCCTCCGACGCTACATGGCAGAAACCTTGTGTCATCTTTAGTAATCGGATCCTTCGTTGTACTGCGCTGACGATCTGCGAGTCACTAATTTTTATATATAATCGGTGTCTCACCAAAGGTCACTTCCCATCAGCCTTTAAAATCCCTAAAGTGTATCCTCATTTAAAAGCAGGTTCATTATACGATGGTCTCATGAGTAACTATAGGCCAATTTCCATATTATGATCAACATCCAAACCGCTAGAAAAGCACATTTACAAAATAACACTAGAAAACTTAGTTCGCTACAAACTAATAGTTGACAGTCAGTTATGGTTTCGGCCAAAATATTCTTGTCATAGGGCCCTAACAAATATAAAGGAAAACTGGCCTCAGAATATTAACAACAATACTCTATGTGGAGTGGCGTTTATAGACTCTAGAAAAGCATTCAATATTATAGATCATACTATTTTAATAAAATGAAAGTAAGCTTTAATATAGTGACATTGATGAAATCCTTTAAATTAAACAGAAAAAAATATTATCACACAATGAATTGTTATCTCAAACCATCACCATTAATATGTGAGTACCTCAGGGGTCCATACTTGGCCCTCTGTTATTTACCATTTATATAAATGATCTTCCATTATATCTTTCATCGTCCTGCAATCTATTTGCAGACGACTGCACAGTATATACATACGCTGTTAATTATACAGTGGTGCCTCTGGTTACGAACGTCTCAGGTCACGAACAATTTGGGTTACGAACTTCAAAAATTTATTGCCTCGGGTAACGAACAGTGCTTCGGGTAACGAATGAAAGAGAGAGAGAGAGAGAGAGAGAGAGAGAGAGAGAGAGAGAGAGAGAGACAGACAGACAGACAGACAGACAGACAGACAGACAGACAGAGACAGAGAGAGAGACACAGAGAGAGAGAGAGAGAGAGAGAGAGAGAGAGAGAGAGAGAGAGAGAGAGAGAGAGAGAGAGAGAGAGAGAGAGAGAGAGAGAGAGAGAGCAACTTTTAACGTTGGGGACAAATTATCGCGAATGCCACGCAGTACTAACATCACCTATCGCTAGCCTAGTTTTGTGCGCGTGTGCAGCCTCGCATTTATTGGCCTTACTACACAGCAGTAAAATATTTCTTAGCATGGCACTGTGTTCAGTTTGTCTCTTTCATTATTTTCCTTGTTAACTCCATCAATTATGAGTTCAAAGAGTGGTGGTGGTGCTGCTTGGAAGCAGAAACGTATAACAGTGGAGGTAAAGAAGGAAATAATTATGAAACATGAAATTGGCGTTCGTGTGTGTGACATCGTTAATGAGTACAGCATGACAAAATCAACTATCTCCACCATTCATAAAGAACAAAGAGTTACTAACATCAGTTGATGAATCTAACGGCGTAACTAAGTTGCAAAAGGAAAGACCTCAAATTTCAGAGAAAGTTTAAAATCTTCTCTTGATCTGGATCTATGAAAAGCAACTTGCAGGAGACATTGTTAGTGAGGCAATAATATGTGAAGCTGTTGGAGTGATTTATTGTCGAAATTGCTTAGTACTAAAGCTGAGACTGACGATTTTAAAGCCAGTAGAGGCTGGTTTGAAAAATTCAAAATAAGACGTGGCATTCATAGTGTCATAGCATGGAGAGGCAGCAAGCTCTAACGAGAAAGAAGCAGGAGTGTTCAGTGTGGAGTTTGATAAGATCATCAAAGAGAAAGTCTACGTTCCACACTGCATCAACCTCATTGACAATGCCTGGAATGATGTCTGCACCCGTACCTTGAAGTCTGCCTGGAAGAAAGTTTGGCCATCGTGTGTACCAGAGAGAGAAGAGTTTGAAGGATTAGAGGCAGATGCAGCAGCTGTAGTTGACGAGATTGTGTCCTTGGGCAAAATATGGGCCTGGAGGTCGATGGCATTGACTTGGAGGAGCTGATTGAGGACCACAGTGGAGAGCTCACTACAGATGAGCTTGTGGATCTTCAGAATAAACAGCCAAAGACATTAAAGGAGGAGCAGTCATCTGATGATGAGGAGCCAGTGACCGTTTCAACTGCCAGGATTAAAGGAAAATTGCAGCAAGTGGGCAGGCATCGAAGACTTCATTGAAAACAATCATCCAAACAAACTTGTTGCTAACAGGGCAGTAAACCTGATGAATGATGATGGCCCACTTCAGAAATATTCTCCAGCAGAGGAAGCTACAAAGTTTCATTGATAGTTTCTTGGTGCAGAAAGATTCCCAGTCGGCTGTCAAGAAACAGCGACAAGAAACACCTGAAACTAATGATACAGAATGGCAAAGAACCTGACAAATTTCCTATGATAATTTTCTTGGTAAGAAAGATAAACTAAATATGTTTTTATATTTTACATTTAATGTATTTGATTGCTTTATTTCTCATTATTTATTACGTGAGGAACACGTATTCTTTGCATTTTGTCAGCTAAACGACCGGATGTTAATAAAAAAAAAAAGAATGAATTATTCATCTTGAAAAGGGTTGTCTCCATTTCATTGATTTCAATGTTTCGGGTTACGAACGTCTCGGGTTACGAACCGAGTTCTGGAACAAATTAAGTTCATAACCCGAGGTACCACTGTAATGTGCTAGAATTGTCACTGCATCTGGAATTAAATAGTGTAGTTAACTGGAGTTCCCACTAGTGACTCTGGATAACTTTGTGTTGATATCATGGCCTTATGTGCCGGCGACGCATCTTTCAAATGTCTGCTCTATCAAATGTCGATGGTACGTGACATGCCTACCATGTTTGTAATGGATAACAGGGAATCAGGGTTCGATTCCGAAGAGGGAGCACGAGAAACGCCTACGGAAGGCAGCAGGCAAGCAAATTACCCACTCCCGGCACGGGGAGGTAGTGACGAAAGATAACAATATGTGACTATATCGAGACCCCGTAATTGGAATGACATTGAACATCAACATCTTGAACGCAAATAAATGGCTGCCTCGGGACAATCCCGAGGCCACGCCCGTTTGAGGGTTCCCATGGTCACACTCTCATTGAACAAATAGCCAAATGGGTATACCATTTAGTCTAAATTAAAAATATGTCCTTGACTTCCCACGAATATTGACTATTGCTCAACAATCTGGGAGATATATATATATATATACACACACACACACACAATATTCTCTATGTGTGTATTTCAGTGTGTTGCATGGTGTTGATTAAATATTGTAGTATGTAAAGTTGAGATGGGAGATAGGTATCCCCAAATCGTCGTTGTTGACTAGTAATTAAAAATCAGAAATGGCTCGCAATACTCCCTAGTACTGGAAAAGACACATATACCACTAAGGTATCGGGTAGGGTTTTCTAGTAGAAGGCCAGGAGAGCACAATGAAGTCACTGCATTCAGAGAGGTGAAAGCTCAATCTCGTTAGACTGAAAGCGAGTAGTGTACATGCCGCACAGCTCTTCTGATCTGTTGTTCATTTATGTGGTACTTGTCAGAGTCTTGCGTAGAGCAAGATAAGTAGCTCGTTTTCTGGCAAGTGTGAAGCAGTATCAAACTATCAAATTACACGAAGTGAATATCCAAAAGTATTATTCACATGCTTTATTTACGCGCGGCATTTATTATCGCACAAACATCGCGCACTGACAATCCATAGCAATCATTACAGCATGAACAATATCACTACAATACATAATAATACATGCAAGCAATAAACATCTCACTTACAAGTCAAACTATTCAAGCGGTCGAACCAGTCTCCCGCTGTCGTACAGGCTAGCTCTCAATGCAGATTCAAACATGCCTCGCATACCCATGCGACCTGTTCATTCAACAACCTAAGCCCGTCTGCCAGTTCTGGCGTCCTACACGTACACGCTCACGTCAGCTGGTGTCTCCTGCAAGGTTCACGGGGTGAACTCAATTGCTGTGCATGGCTGCTTATCCTGGGCGTCGTCGAAGACGCCGCGTTCTCTCTGCTGTGTTTAATATCATTCAGGGTTGCGTGTTGTTATGCTGTCTGGCGTTGGTACAGACAACGCGTCGCAACCTCGGATGTGAGACCTTGACACTCTCCACACCCCTTTTTCATGAAAGGATTTCCTTTCATGTACAATATATATCTAGGTGTTCTTAAACATGTCAAAGTCGAACATTATACTTTAACAATTATAATAAATATATACAGGTGAATAGTCAACAATATGTATACACCAATTATGTTGCACTATGAAGTACAACAGCAAGTACAATCTATTTAATGGGCATTACCTCTCTGTGACCCAGCTAGTCCGGTAGGTATCGGATAAACTGGCCCCTACCTCACAATCAAGAACAAAAATACTAAAATAATCAGGTCAAGCCGTGAGCATCTCCCTCTGAGATGACTCCTTCATCAGACCTCTGTTTAGAGTTTCTAATGAAGGTCAACAGTTTTTACAATATACTGTCCATATCTAAACGATGTTACATTGACATGTTATTTATCAAGCACACACGTTAATGGTTACAATACATATTTACATATCACCAACAATTTAGAGTAATGTCCCCTGGTTATTATACAAAAAATTTAGGAACAATAATTTATCGTCGTTTACAAGACATAAATTACAATTGAAAATTTATTTCTTAGTGTCATAATTTGATCCTTATTGACAAATGTGCACAAAAAGTCACGTTTGTAAAGAAGCAATCAAGTTACGATGCTGAGATTACATCCTATAAAAATCGACATATACAATTCCGTATATGGAAATATTTTAAATCACATTTTAATACAATTGTCATACATTTATAGAATTTTTAGCGTAGTTTGCTAACTTTTAATATTAATATGCAAAAAATCGGAAGTATACAGCTGTACTATTACATGAGTTGTGGTGTCATTCATACAACGTTGGTCCGTTCTGGATGGATCTTATATAAACGGAGTAGTAGTTGTTACTATCAGCTGTTGGATCGTCTCTTCCGCCTTCTGCTCGGATTGTACTGTCGCAGTCATCTTTCGTACCTTGTTAAAACTTCTTGGACAACTCAGTCTGGATACCTTCAGGATTACCTCACGTTGTAGTGGCTTGGTAACTTCCTGGATCCTGTAGTGTTGTCCAGTGACACTTCTCTGTAGTGTCTGGTTGTTATAATATTTATGTATTTACAATAATAATTGCATTCTTTCTCATATCTCACAGTTATACAACACATTAGTTTACATAATACTGATTCCATTCTTTCCCATATCTCACAATTATACACGCATTCATTCGCATGATAATAATAAGAATCACAATATGTACATAAGTTATATACATTGGGAGATACAATCTTCCCCATCACAATAGTGTAAACAGCGTTACTGACACTTTGTCACACTTGGCTGTGGTACTGAGCACTATCTACGTTGCAGTTTTATACACCCTCTGCACTGTGCTCTGGTGTCGACTGGGTATTAGGTTCGTTTTATGGACATCTCGACAAAAGATCTGCAAGACAGTTTTGTGAACACTTTATATGGTTAATCTCATAGCTATAGTCCTGCAGAAGAAGGGACCATCTTGCCACCTTGCTGTTACCTGGCGTTCCTCTGGTAACAATTGTCAGCGGAGTATTATCTGTTTAAATTATGAAATGTTTGCCTAACAAAAATCTAGAAAGTTTACGTACCGAAAATACCATGGCAAGAGCCTCGAGTTCCGGTGTACTGTAATTTCGTTCGCTGGTGTTCAGTTTTCGAGAGACGTAGTATACTGGGTACAAGATTTGGTCGTGTTCTTGGAGAAGCACACCTCCAATGGCTACAGAGTTCGCATCACATCTTAATCTAAAAGTAATATTCAAATTTGGCAATTTCAGAATAGGTGATTTAGAAAAATATGAAAGAATTTTCGTAAATGCTGGCCTTAAACATTCACTGTTTACAATCACATTGGGGTGGTTATTTGATAGTAGATCAGTGAAACATTTGGTCAATTCAGCAAAAAGAGAAATAAACTGTCTATAATAGTTTAAAAGACCTAACACACTTCGCACCTGTTTCTTAGTTGTCGGAAGCGACAATTTCAAAATTCTGGACATGATGTTATCGTCAGTTGATATAAAGCCATTTGAGATCTTATAGCCCAAAAATGAAATTTCCTGAAAGGCTATATCCACTTTGGAAGGTTTTATAGTCAGTCCATGATGTCTAATTCTGTCAAATGTCTGCTGTAGTGCTGTTATGTGCTCTGTCATGTCCTTTGTGTGTATGCAAATGTCGTCCATGTACCAAATGATGTTAGCAATGTCTGTCAAAAGAATTCTTGTCATTCTGACGAAGGTAGCTGGTGCATTGACTAATCCGAAAGGTAGTTTACACCATTCGTATAAACCCCACGGTGTGGCAAAGCAGTCAGATGTATACTATCAGGATGTACAGCTATCTGCCAGTAGCCTTTTGTCATGTCAAGTTTAGTAAAATAACGTGAGTCAGATAGTTCAGTCAAGATGTCTTCACAGTTGCTCATTGGTTCTAAATCCAACTGTGTAATGCTGTTGAGTTTACGATAGTCTACACAAAGTCTAATAGTGTTGTCCTTTTTGCGTACCAAAACTATTGGTGAACAGAAATGAGATTGTGAACGTCGAATGATATGATTTGCTTCTAAATCAATGATTTCTTGATGAAGTGTTTCTTTATATTGTATAGAGATGGAATATGGTCTACACTTAATAGGAACGTCAGATGTTAAAATGATTTGGTGTTGCACTAAATCTGTCTGTCCTGGGCTGTCAGAAAAGATCGTCCTGTATTCTTGTATCAGTTGTCTGCAACTGTCAGTCTGTGTCTGCGTCAGTTTAGGATTTACCTTAATGTCCTGTCAGTTGGTCGTCGTGTCAAGAACTGGTGTCGGTATCTCGTCAGTGTCGTTGTCGTCCGTCTGGTCCACTATGGAGGTGCTTGCTGCAGTCTCTACTTGTTCGTCTTGCCTGTGGTGATATGGTTTGAGCATGTTAATATGGAAAATTTTATGTTTGTCCCTAACTGCAATCTCGTAATCTACTGTCGAAATTTGTCATAGCACTTTGAACGGTCCTTACCATGAGTCAGTTAGGAGATGTCTATCACTTGGCAAAAGAAGAAAAACGTCCTGTCCTGGCGTCAGTGTAATAGTTCTATTTCCTCTGTTTGATCGATTCGATCTTGCATCTGTGCAGTAGATCTAGTTACTGCATTTACTATATTACAACGATCATTCTCATCACACATTGATGTTACATTCACACAATTACATGTATGTTCTGGCATAGCCAGGTTGGTATTCGTACATTCATTTACAGGTGGTAATACATCATGAATGGTGATTGGTGATGAAGGTGAAATGGTAGTATCAATATTACAACTGAAAGTTGATGTACTGCTGTCATGTGGTATGTCATTCACTTCAGGAAGGTTTCCAATGATAATATCGCAGCAAGGATTGGTTAATGCTGCGCATTTAACCTTTCCTGTAAGGAATGGTGTAGTTATATATGCCCATGCAAGTGGATATTTCTCTATGTTCCCTGAGAATGTCCTGCATGTGACATATTACCACTATATTGTGATGGTAAAATGTAATCTCTCTTTACACCAATGAGAGTACTTCCGCTATCACGTAAAACTGTGGCAGCTCTACCATTAACATACCCCTGGTGGATGTTTAGTTTACCTTTGGAGTTTACTACAGAATTGGCCTCCTCACTGGTAACAGGTATAGAATGGCCGCATGTTAACACGCCATCCTCATGAAATTGATCACAAATGGTACATTTTTCCTGATGGAACACCTCAATGGAATGTGCTGAGTTTACTGGGTGATCTTGTACACTTTCATCTTCTGACGAAGAACTGTCAAACATGGCTGCATTAGCCTTTTTGGTCATTGACTTGCCTTTACAATCCTTACGCCAGTGATCAAAAGCCTTACAAAGGTAACATTTTGTAAGTTTTTTGTAGTTCTTCCTTTCTTTATCTTGCTTAGAAATGTAATTATGCAAGTAAGCAGTGTACCCAGGATGTTGGTCGCACATATCATGCTCATTGTGTGTATAGTTGCAATATCTACACTGATATAATTTCTCTGCAGCTTGTTTATAAGGTCTTTGTTTGTTATTTGACCCTGGCCTGATATTTGCCATATGTAGCTGCTGCTACAAAGTCTGTGCTGGTCAGACTACTAGAGAAACAATGCTTATTGGCTGCAAAATAACCAGAGCCACGACTTTCAATCTGTTGAACACTTTCACACTGACATTCCAACAAAAATTTAGAAAAGGGGGCTGGGAGAGATGCGATAATCTTATCTCTCAACATAAGATCAACTAATTTGTCATAACTTCCATTTACTTTGGCTGCTGACAGCCATTTAGAAAAAATATTTTGAATTTCTGAGATGTAATCAGAGAACGTGTGTGTTGGCTTAGGAGACAACTTCCTAAACTGTTCTCTATAACCTGATTCATCTAGCAAAAAATGTGACATAATTTTTGCTTTAATGTAAAGATAATCTTCTTTCAGGTCATTTGGGATCGACTCTATGACTTTAAGAGGTTCCCCAGAAAGACTTCTTACATATACTATTCCCCATTCAGGTTTTGGGATTTTATAATGATCCATAATAAATTCAAAATTTTGGGTGAATGCTGCTATGCAATCACTTGTGTTGTAACTTCTGATCAGACCTTGGTACTTTTTATGAGGTTGATCTTTGTCTGTTTCTCTATTAACTTTATCTTTAGAAGATTCAGCTTTAAGTTGTTCAATTTTCATTTGTGTTTCTTGCTCTTCTTTCTTACTTTGTGCTAAGATCTCAGCTTGCTTCACTGCAGCTTCTGATTGTGCTTGTTGAAGCTGTAAAGCAGCATCTGATTGTGCTTGTTGAAGCTTTAGAGCAGCTTCTGATTGTGCTTGCTGAAGCTTTAACGCCGCTTCTGAGTTCTTTAGAGCAGCTTCTGATTCTGCCTCTTTCATTTTCAACGCCCTTTCGGCAGCTCTTTCATTCCGCTCAATCATCTGCTCTTGTTTCACAAGATATTCTGCATATTTACTTTCACTCCATGTTCTCAATCCCTCACCAGACATATTCATTTTTAAACCCATTTCAATGAAATCGTTCAAAGAAGACATGATGAACAATAGGTATGATGGAATAAATATAAAAAAAATTACTTATGATGTTAGTAAGTTACAAATATTTATAGCACAGTTGATGTCTAAAGCCAGACTAACGAAAGTATAAAGAGAGATGAGAAAAAATGTTATACTCAAGTAATCCTTGGGTACTGTGCTGTTCAGTGGTGCTCGAAATCACACTGGAACGTCTTTCGGGTTGACGCACAACAATTTTTTGAAGTTCACCAGACTCAGGTAAAGTTGACACAAAAACCCTGTACTATTTAAACTAAACGAAATTAGAACGTTTGTAAATGTATGGTGTGTGTAATGTCACTGAAGTCTGCAAAGGTTTGTATGCTGTCAAGTATTATTGTTAGTCGTTACCACAATCAACAACTTTCACGCTCACACTAACCCTACTCAATGACATTCAAGGGCACGGACGCCATTTTGGATTTTAGGTACAAAATTTATTGAATTTAGTGATAAGTCTGAAGACGCCTCGGTTGGCTTCAAATAATATCTTCACACTTATAATTTAATTAAATCAACTCTATTAAATCGTTACTTTACCTTAATCTATTACTTGCACACTTCTATCGGCATGTTCACATTCGCTTCAAACTCGGACAAACAAATTTACAAGTTCGCATTTGGTTCAAAACCCGGACGAAAGCCACCACGTTCGCACTTGTCAGAGTCTTGCGTAGAGCAAGATAAGTAGCTCGTTTTCTGGCAAGTGTGAAGCAATATCAAACTATCAAATTACACGAAGTGAATATCAGAAAGTATTATTCACACACTTTATTTACGCGCGGCATTTATTATCGCACAAACATCACGCACTGACAATCCATAGCAATCATTACAGCATGAACAATCACTACAATACATAATATTACATGCAAGCAATAAACATCTCACTTACAAGTCAAACTATTCAAGCGTTCGAACCAGTCTCCCACTGTCGTACAGGCTAGCTCTCAATGCAGATTCAAACACGCCTCACATAACCATGTGACCTGTTCATTCAACAACCTAAGCCCGTCTGCCAGTTCTGGCGTCCTACACGCTACACGCTCACGTCAGCTGGTGTCCCCTGCAAGGTTCACGGGGTGAACTCAATTGCTGTGCGTGGCTGCTTATCCGGGCGTCGTCGAAGACGCCGCGTTCTCTCTGCCGTGTTTAATATCACTCAGGGTTGCGTGTTGTTATGCTGTCTGGCGTTGGTACAGACAACGCGTCGCAACCTCGGATGTGAGACCTTGACAGTACTATCACACTATTGTCGAACACATTTAAACACAAGTTTCCAAGAAAACTGAACAACTCTGTGGCACAAGATTATAATCTTATAATGAACAAATGAGGAAGGTGTATGCGCCATGGGCATTCAAAATTTACACAACTATTAATTCACAAAAGACATAATTGTTCCTAACTATCAATCACATGTGATTCTCTATAATGTTGTGTCCCTGAAAAACTCTGGATCAACATGCACTGTACTGGCGCAATAGAATAAATTGACCTTCATCCTCTTCTGGGGCTAAAGATATAGTTTTCTGGCTATTTCCTATAACTAGGGTAGATATAGTAAATCTTTGGTATTTTTGGTTGACTGGTAAACGTGGAGTCCAGTTTGGTCTAAGCTATTGGCTGCCACTGGGGTTATAAGGTTGTCACTTTGCTTAAGTCCACAAGGTTGGGGTGGCTCTGAGTGGTACTTGCTGATGAACAGTCGATCACTCTTCAATGCAATATGATGGCGAAGACTCTCCTCATTCACTGAGTACTGCTCCCTGGTTAAGAACACCATATGTAGGCCACTTGACCACCATCCTCATCTGTTAACAAAATGAACAACAACCATGTACCCATCTTTATAAGTTGGGTGGAGGGAAAATGGGACTTGGTTACTACATATGTGTAGGTTAGATATGTGGTTTAACTGGTCCGCCAGTACAAGACTCCCAGGAATCTCATTTTACTTCAACGTGGGGTGAAACTCAAGAAGAAGAGGACCTGAGGACATCTTTTAAAGAGGTCAAAGATGGAGAGGTAACCGACCTTATTATTCCCTTCAGCCCAGACGAGGAAGAAGTGGGATTAAATTTGACTGACAGAGGGATGAAGGATGATCCGGAACCCCTTGTGATCTTTGAGGCTGCAGCTCAGGACAAGACAATAGATCTCAGTTCAAATCATTTACCTATTGTGATGGATTGCTTAGACAGCCCACCACAGGATTTACCTCAACTGGACTTAGCCCATGAAAGCACGGACCAGAGAGGAACATCCAGACCAGGAAACATTTCCAGTTGTTATCTCACAGTATACCAGTTCGGAGACTCAGGAAACACAGGGAATTGTCATGAGCCAGAATATGGACTCTGATATTGTGCAGACAACATTGTCTGTAGTTGCTAAAGAAGAAAATTCTTTGCACAAGATGGAGGAAGAAACGCCTATCATCTCATTAGCTGAAGTTATCAGGGAATTCCAGCAACAGGGACCTGAAGTAACAGAAGTCAAGAGTGGTTTGGAATCAACACTCTTAGGACTCAATCTACCCTTCAGTCAGGTCGATTTGATAGGAGTAGATCAGCTATTTGTGGATACTTTATTCAAAAGTAACACCACTTTATCGCCCTGGATTAACTATGTTATTTCTCAAGGCAGGACAACTTGGCACACTAAATTTCCAATTTCTAGCACGGTTTGTACAAGAAACTCTAAGGCAGAGAAACTCAGCCCGTTAACTGATTATCAGGGGAAGAAACCGCGACACCGAGGAGTGAAGATTGTTACGCCCGACTTTGAAGGAGGAAAGCGCCAGTTGAATTTATATCATGGGACCATGATGTGTAACATTATTCCTTTCAAAAGGAAGATATTGATGGATCAGTTAAGGATCTATAACGGATGGAGGAAAATCACGGAGACAAGCTTTGCTGTGGCCAGCTTATGCGAGACTTCACTAAGGGGACATCCTCGGCTGAAAGGATTAAATCACGCTGAGGGAGTGGACTAAGACAGTCGCCCACAGGCGTAGACGAATCCCGTTGATTGTGATCTTTCCCAGAGGGGTAAAAATACAACCTCCTGACATTACCGGATTTTACCAAGCTATTGCATGGAATCCCGGCCGAAAACCAGGTACAAGGACCTATCCAAAGTATCCTGGGAGTATGGAAATGGAACGTCTTTATGCAGATGCAGGACAACCCACTGCCACAAGGAATATTGGAAACCTTTAGGCAGATACAGAACGGAGAGTGCTTAGGCATTATTCTGGGATGTACGGCGTGCTTTGACAAAAGATTTCTGGCAGAAACTTTTTTTTAAAGGGGGAAGCTCTGTCGTGGAATGCCGCCTTAACATCCCAGAATATTTTTCTCGGTCTCCAAATTTGAGAGGCCAAATTGAGAAAGAATGAATTAATCACGCTACTCCACGGCTATCTAGTCGTGAGGTAAGATTATTCACAAAAAGCCTCTAGCCATGATGTAAGCTTGCAGATGGCAAGTAAAATGGACAGTGTAATTAAAACCGACCAGGCATGACACCTGATAAGCAGAGGTAGGAAATCGCCCAGGTGTGAACAACATTGACACAGGGGAAGATAATAGCCCCAGGGCTGTAAACAAGCCCCGTCCACTCTGACTGGCAGACTCAGGAATGTGTGAAAACAGATCTGATAAGGCAATTAACACTGGGCCTGTAGACTTTGTACCAGACAGAGGAGCAAGGTGTGATGGCCAGGTTGCAGTGATAATTGCAATTAACGTCAGGGGGAGATAAGAAGAATTTATGACTGGAATTCCATGGGAGATAAGTGTCTACTGCTAGGCTAGGTATAAAACCCCACTAGACCTGTTCCCTTTAGATTAAGTCTGACTTCAGAACAGGTAGGCAGCCAGCTCAATGTTTGTAGTCATATGTATGATTCTTATGTTGCTAGATTTCACTAGGAGAATTATTTCTTAGTAACTAGTCAGTCTATATCTGACATAGGTTATTTCAATAAATATCATTGTCTAAGTATACTTTTAGGTGTCTTGGTAGATGCTTGTCATTTCTTTGTACACTATCCTAGTTGCCTTTTGGTGTGTGCATTTGTTGTACAGAATATAGTCAACTGACTATTTATTTAATTCTTACAACAGCAGTAACTAAGTGGTGATTAAACCGGGCAGATCAGCAAATATGGCTGGTCTGTGTGGTCACTTCAATTAGACTTGTTGTATATCTCATTTTGTAGCTATACAATATTAGTACTCATTAATAATGCCTGATGCTATTATGTTGAGTATCATTAGATGTCCATCTTGAAGTAATATAATGTTTACGGATATGTTGGATGTATGTATGTGTAATTTCATATGAATATACGATGCTAGGAATATGCTTCGTACATATTCTTTTTGTGTATATACGTCTCATTTCGTATACATACAAACTAACTAGTGCATTATGCTATGATGTTAAAGTATCATAATATGTCTAGTTTAATCAATATGTTTATGTGTATTGGATGTTTGATATATTGATTTGTCATATGCAAACCTACCAATATGAAGTGTTATGCTATTATCTGCGCATTGGCACATTGGCCAACGATTGTGTTGGAAGCAGAGATGTAATGGTACAGACATTACCCACAATTGGTATAGGGTATATGGTGCTAAACTTTCTCAGTGTATTGTGGGCGTGTGTTCACGGTAATGTATGGGAACCTGGCACAGCTACTGGTCACGGCTTGTAAGCCCGGATGACCCGGCATTATTATAATACCATTACCGATCCTGTGAGCTGCTAAACCAACTTTGGACGGAGCGGCTGTACGACACAGAATTTCTGTATTAGCGACATGGACATGGGGCGGCAGAAATGTAATCATTACAGGCGTGTGAGACAATTGAAAAGCCCGTCCCAGACTAAAGACAGTAGGGAGAAGGAGGATGGTGAACGCAGTAGAGCTGGAAGATAAACTTGGCCAGACTGGTCATTGTATATGTTTGTGTTATGATATGTTTTAATTAGGATTGCGCTGATGTAGAACTAGATATAACACATTCTTCGACTTTCTTTCAAGCTCTCACAAGGAGCACCTATGTTATAGATCTCAAGAACGAGTGAAGACTAGGTAGAGCTAGGACTGGCAGGAGTCAGAATACCGGCAAGCTGTTTCTTTTTTGAGTCTACTGGAGAGTGGGGATCTGGACCACAGATCCAGATAGATCAAGTAACATAAGTTACGTAATGTTTGTCATCAATACAATATGTTATATGATTTCATCATCATCATCGTACAAACCATCATATGTCTATTTTTATGATTAGTAAATAAATGTTGTAGTATTGTAACTCATAGTTCTGTCATTATATTTTTTCCAATTGTGCATACGTGTTGTTGTGTACATTGGTGGGGGTTCACTTACACACCAAGGAAAGGAGCAGTCAGGGAGAAAAACCTGTACTAGGATAGTTGTCCTTAAACTCTATATTCAGACTTAAAAATCTATCTAGCTAACCTTCTCTTTCCCTATTCCTTGGCGAATATTCAGCACAGTTCATTTCAATTTTGTAACGAGCCACTTGGAGCTGTACGTTGGATATTCAGGGCCTTAATCTATAGTTCAGCCATATAGATTTTGTCCCTAGTCAGTTTCTGACTATTTGGGGTTGCTCGCCAGTGAATAATATTTTCATCTAGCCGGTGGGGCACCCCGACTTCTGACAGATGCTCATTCTAGGACTTCAGTGTCTGGAATCTTGTCTTGCCATTAAATCTTCAATAGCTTCCTAAGGCAGACTGTGTGGAAGTGGTTTAATTTCTTAGCATGCCACTGGTAAACAGTCCAGATTTCACAACGGTATAGCAGTGTTAATATATATATATATATACCGTTCAATGTATATCCTATCCAGTGCCAATGTCTTTTCTTCACCTCTTGGTTCACTGGTGTTTGTCTAGTTCTCTCCATGAGCTCCACACTTGTGTTTGTCTAGTTCTCTCCATGAGCTCCACACTGGTGTTTGTCTAGTTCTCTCCATGAGCTCCACACTGGTGTTTGTCTAGTTCTCTCCATGAGCTCCACACTGGTGTTTGTCTAGTTCTCTCCATGAGTTCCACACTGGTGTTTGTCTAGTTCTCTCCATGAGCTCCACACTGGTGTTTGTCTAGTTCTCTCCATGAGTTCCACACTGGTGTTTGTCTAGTTCTCTCCATGAGCTCCACACTGGTGTTTGTCTAGTTCTCTCCATGAGTTCCACACTGGTGTTTGTCTAGTTCTCTCCATGAGTTCCACACTGGTGTTTGTCTAGTTCTCTCCATGAGCTCCACACTGGTGTTTGTCTAGTTCTCTCCATGAGTTCCACACTGGTGTTTGTCTAGTTCTCTCCATGAGCTCCACACTGGTGTTTGTCTAGTTCTCTCCATGAGTTCCACACTGGTGTTTGTCTAGTTCTCTCCATGAGCTCCACACTGGTGTTTGTCTAGTTCTCTCCATGAGTTCCACACTGGTGTTTGTCTAGTTCTCTCCATGAGTTCCACACTGGTGTTTGTCTAGTTCTCTCCATGAGTTCCACACTGGTGTTTGTCTAGTTCTCTCCATGAGTTCCACACTGGTGTTTGTCTAGTTCTCTCCATGAGTTCCACACTGGTGTTTGTCTAGTTCTCTCCATGAGTTCCACACTGGTGTTTGTCTAGTTCTCTCCATGAGTTCCACACTGGTGTTTGTCTAGTTCTCTCCATGAGTTCCACACTGGTGTTTGTCTAGTTCTCTCCATGAGTTCCACACTGGTGTTTGTCTAGTTCTCTCCATGAGTTCCACACTGGTGTTTGTCTAGTTCTCTCCATGAGTTCCACACTGGTGTTTGTCTAGTTCTCTCCATGAGTTCCACACTGGTGTTTGTCTAGTTCTCTCCATGAGTTCCACACTGGTGTTTGTCTAGTTCTCTCCATGAGTTCCACACTGGTGTTTGTCTAGTTCTCTCCATGAGTTCCACACTGGTGTTTGTCTAGTTCTCTCCATGAGTTCCACACTGGTGTTTGTCTAGTTCTCTCCATGAGTTCCACACTGGTGTTTGTCTAGTTCTCTCCATGAGTTCCACACTGGTGTTTGTCTAGTTCTCTCCATGAGTTCCACACTGGTGTTTGTCTAGTTCTCTCCATGAGTTCCACACTGGTGTTTGTCTAGTTCTCTCCATGAGCTTCCACACTGGTGTTTGTCTAGTTCTCTCCATGAGTTCCACACTGGTGTTTGTCTAGTTCTCTCCATGAGTTCCACACTGGTGTTTGTCTAGTTCTCTCCATGAGCTCCACACTGGTGTTTGTCTAGTTCTCTCCATGAGCTCCACACTGGTGTTTGTCTAGTTCTCTCCATGAGCTCCACACTGGTGTTTGTCTAGTTCTCTCCATGAGTTCCACACTGGTGTTTGTCTAGTTCTCTCCATGAGTTCCACACTGGTGTTTGTCTAGTTCTCTCCATGAGCTCCACACTGGTGTTTGTCTAGTTCTCTCCATGAGTTCCACATTGGTGATTCTGTCATTCCATTTAATTCCTTCTATTTTGCGCGGGTATCAATTAGTGAATGTTTGTAACTTTATTGCACTTCTCTTCATTGTTCTCCACATTTCTGATCCATACAGAAGGACTGACTTAATGTTAGAATTAAATATTCTAAGATTTGTGTCAAGACAAATTTCTTTTGACTTCCACACATTTCTCAATGTTATAAATTGTCAATCCTGACATAAATTATCAATCCTGACATACCAGCTTCAAAGTCAGGGCTTAGGGGTAGTTGATAGTCTCACAATCCTGACATACCAGCTTCAAAGTCAGGGATTAGGGGTAGTTGATAGTCTCACAATCCTGACATACCAGCTTCAACACACACACTTGGCATTCTTGTTCACAATGGTATGAGTGTCAGCCATTCAGAATACAATGGCAATCTGCTGAACATAAAATTGTCTAGAAAATCACAAACAGCCAATAAATGTTGGGGTTGACTGGGATGTGCTGTAAAGGACATGCAACTAACTTTATGGATCAAACACACGGAGAATAACTAACAAAATTACCAATAAACTACAAACATATATTAACCGGAGTCTCTAAAGTATGTGCCCTCTGTGAGCTTAAAGAAAAGGATGCACCACAATCATCACATCTGAAAAGCATCTCTCATGTTTGCATTCTTGTGTGGTGCTTGTGCTTGACAGTACAAGTAAATGATAATCACACTCATCACATCTGTAAGGTTTCTTTCCTGTATGCATTCTATTAAATTATTTAAGTATCTCTCATGAATGCATTCTGGTGTGGTACTTTTACTTAACAGTGCGAGTAAATGTTGCATCGCACTAATCACATTTGTAAGGTTGTTACCCTGTATGCATTCACATGTGCCACATCATATGGTAAACATAAGTAAATGATGCACCACAATCATTATATTTCTAAGGTTTCTTTCCTTTATGTGGTGTCATGTAGTGTCTAATTACTCAGCTTTAGCAAGCATACCAAAATGACCACATTTATAAGGCATCTCTCCTGGGTGTATTTTCAGATGTGTCCTCAAATTTCTAGTCTAAGAAAAACTTGCACCACAATCATCACGCTTGTAAATTTTATCTCCTGTATGTGTTATCTTGCAGTACATAAAACTAGCAGCTTGAGTAAAAGTTGCACCACAATCATCATATTTGTAAGGCAATTCAGACTGTCAGAGTGAGTAAAAAATGCACGACAATCATCACATTTGTAAGGTTTCTCTCCTGTATGTGTCCTTATGTGGCAATTCAGACTGCCAGAGTGTAAAACCGCGAGGTCAGGGCTAACGGGGCTATGACTCGCCATAGGGGATGGACTCCCTGTGGTCAGATTAGTGTCCTAGACCTGCGACTGGCCTAGCAAGCCGGCAGGGGATCTTCATACTGCTCGTAGAAAAACTAAGAAGTATAAACGGACTGCAAGGTTGTGTCCTGTCCCCTCTCTTGTTCATAACATATATAGACAACATATGTAAAGAAACCAGCCAAGCAGAGACAGCAAGAATACCGCATGACGAGAACACAGAAGAAGAACCATCTGCAAATCTAACCATTAGAGAACTCCTGTTTGCGGACGACCAAGCACTAATAGCAAAATCAGAAGCTGAATTACAAGACCACATGAATAGTCTAAACGAAATGTGTAGGGAACATAACATGAAAATTAGCACAAGCAAAACAGAGGTAATGACTATAACTAAAGAAGAACAAACAGCAACAATTCACCTAAACGAACATCCCTTGAAACAAGTAAAGAGCTTCAAGTACCTAGGAAGTATAATATCATCAAATGGCAGATCAGAAGACGAGATCGAAAATAGGTGCAATAAGGCAAATCAACTCATTGGACAAATGGCACCAATACTAAAGAACAAACATGTATCAATAACTACTAAGAAAGCACTTTACAACACAATCTTCCTACCAACTCTGTGCTACCAATGCCAAACCTGGACAATGACAGAAAAAGAGAAAAGAAAAATCACAACAACAGAAATGAGGTTCCTGAGAAGAATACTCAACGTATCAAGAAGAGATAAGATCAGAAATGAAGAAATCAGGACTAAAGTGGGGGTTAAAGCTGCTCTAGATTTTATTAGAAAGCAGCAAGTCAAATGGTTTGGCCATGCAAGTAGGCTACCAGTCAACAGCATGCCACAACAAGCAATGATGTACAGACCAGATGGAAACAGAGGAAGAGGCAGACCACGTAAACGTTGGACGGAGGGAATAACAGAATCCATGGGAATGTCGATATACGAAGCCCATAACCGGGCACTCTCACGAAATTTATACTTCACCGCGACACCGCAAGGTACAAGGGGAACATGATGAGATGAGATGAGAGTGTAAAAGATGCACCACAATCATCACATTTGTAAGGTTTCTCTCCTGTATATATTCTCAAGTGGTACACTAATTTGAAAGTTTGAGTAAAAGATGCACCACAATCATCACATTTGTAAGGTTTCACTCCTGTATATGTCCATTTGTGACAGTTTAGGTTGTAATATTTAGAAAACAAATGCCCACAATCATCACATTTGTAAGGTTTCTATCCTGTATGTGTCCTTTTGGGGCAATTCAGATTGCCAGAGTAAGTAACAGATGCACTACAACCATCAGAGTTGTAAGGTTTCTCTCCTGTATGTATTCACAAGTGGTACACTAACTGGCCTGTTTGAGTAAAAGATGCACCACAATCATCACATTTATAAGGTTTCTCTCGTCTATGTGTTTTCTTGTGGCAATTCAGATTGCCAGAGTTAGTAAAAGAAGCATCCCAATCAACACATTTATAAGGTATCTCTCCATTATGCGCTCTCTTGTGCAGCTTCAGTCTGCAAGCTGTAGTTAGATATGCACCACAATCATCACATTTGTAAGGTTTCTCTCCTGTATGTGTTCTCTTCTGGCAATTCAGATTGCCAGAGTTAGTAAAAGATGCACCACAATCATCGCATTTGTAAGGTTTCTTTCCTGTCTATGTTCTCTTGTGGAGCTTCAGGCTCCAGAAAAAGCAAAAGTGTCTCAACAATCATCACATTTGTAAGGTTTCTCTTGTGTATGTGTTCTCTTGTGGCAATTCAGACTGCAAGAGGTAGTAAAAGATGCACTACAATCATCACATTTGTAAGGTTTCTCTCGTGTATGTGTACACTTGTAGTAATTCAGACTTCCAGATTGAGTAAAAGATGCACCACAATCATCACATATGTAAGGTTTCTTTCCTGTATGTGTTCTTTTGTGGAGTTATAGTGTGCCTGTCTGAGTAAAAGATGCTCCACAATCATCACATCTGTAAGGTTTCTCTCCTGTATATGTTCTTTTGTGGCACTTCAGATTAGCAGAAATAGTAAAAGATGCACTGCAATCATCACATTTGTAAGGTTTCTCTCCTTTGTGTTCTTTTATGGAGTTGTAGATTGCCATTCTGAGTAAAAGATGCACCACAATCATCACATTTGTAAGGTTTCTCTCCTGTATGTATTCACAAGTGGTACACTAACTGGCCAGTTTGTGTAAAATATGCACCACAATCATCACATTTGTAAGGTTTCTCTCGTCTGTGTTCTTGTCACCGTCCTAGATACCTAGGGGAATGAAACTCGGACTCATACAGGCAACAAACTCCGTTCAGATACAATCTAACATCATTTATTCATATTATGTTACAGTAAGCTGGCGAAGTAAGGTTTTCGCCAGCTAGCAACCCTCAAGTTGCGTATCACAGGAGTTTACAACAAAGCAATAATACATGATTATTATAACAACTCTATCAGCTATCTAACGTATGCATAAGACCTCTAAATACACTTGGGTTTTAAGCTATCAAGTCCCCCTTAAGGTAAGCCCTGTTGCTTCTTCGATGTCCAGTCCGTGTCTGCCCTCCAACGTGTCTCGATCGGACACGGGCTGCAACTCTACTTGAGCTTCCCGTGGAACAGGTCCTGGCACGCGGTCAGCGTGTCCACGGAGCTGTAGGCGAACTGACCTATGCTTCTCGAAGGCTCTGGATTGTTCGAGCATTCGAGTGTGTCTCCCTTGTATTGGGGTTATGCCCCTTCTCTAATTCCCTTCTATCTTTATGTTTCTACCGACTCCATGTGAGACTCTGACAGTTCTCTTGTGGCAATTCAGATTGCCAGAGTTAGTAAAAGATGCATTACAATCATCACATTAGTAAGGTTTCTCTCCTTTCTATGTTCTCTTGTAGAGCTTCAGGCTCCAGGAAAAGTAAAAGTGGCCCAACAATCATCGCATTTGTTAGGTTTTTCTCCTGTGTGTGTCCTTTTGTGGCGTTGTAGGGTGTAAGATTTAGAAAACAAATGCCCACAATCATCACATTTGTAAGGTTTCTCTCCTGTATGTTTCCTTTTGTGGCAATTCAGACTGCCAGAGTGAGTAAAAGATGCACCACAATCATCACATTTGTAAGGTTTCTCTCATGTATGTGTTCTCTTGTGGCAATTAAGACTGCAAGAGGTAGTAAAAGATGCACCACAATTATCACATTTGTAAGGTTTCTCTCGTGTATGAGTTCTCTTGTGGTAATTCAGATTTCCAGATTGAGTAAAAGAAGCCAAACAATCATCACATATGTAAGGTTTCTCTCCTGTATGTAATCTTTTGTGGACCTTTAGTGTGTCTGTCTGAGTAAAAGATGCACCACAATCATCACATTTGTAAGGTTTCTCTCCTGTATGTGTTCTTTTGTGGCGCTTCAGATTAGCAGAAAGATTAAAAGATGCACTGCAATCATCACATTTGTAAGGTTTCTCTCCTGTGTGTGTTCTTTTATGGAGTTGTAGATGGCCATTATGAGTAAAAGATGCACCACAATCATCACATTTGTAAGGTTTCTCTCCTGTATGTGTTCTCAAGTGGTACACTAAATTGCCAATTTGAATAAAAGATGCACCACAATCATCACATTTGTAAGGTTTCTCTCCTGTATGTGTTCTTTTGTGGCGCTTCAGATTAGCAGAAAGATTAAAAGATGCACTGCAATCATCACATTTGTAAGGTTTCTCTCCTGTATGTGTTCTTTTGTGGCACTTCAGATTAGCAGAAACAGTAAAAGATGCACCACAATCATCACATTTATAAGGTTTCTTTCCTGTATGTGTCCTTTTGTGGCACTTCAGACTGCCAGAGTGAGTAAATGATGCACCACAATCATCACATTTGTAAGGTTTCTCTCCTGTATGTGTTCTTTTGTGGCAATTCAGACTGCCAGAGTGAGTAAATGATGCACCACAATCATCACATTTGTACGGTTTCTCTCCTGTATGTGTTCTCAAGTGGTACACTAAATGCCAATTTGAATAAAAGATGCACCACAATCATCATATTTGTAAGGTTTCTCTCCTGTATGTGTTCTTTTGTGGCACTTCAGATTAGCAGAAACAGTAAAAGATGCACCACAATCATCACATTTATAAGGTTTCTTTCCTGTATGTGTCCTTTTGTGGCACTTCAGACTGCCAGAGTGAGTAAAAGATGCACCACAATCATCACATTTGTAAGGTTTCTCTCCTGTATGTGTTCTTTTGTGGCAATTCAGACTGCCTAGCTCTGAGCAAAAGATGCACCACAATCATCACATTTGTAAGGTTTCTCTCCTGTATGTGTTCTTTTGTGGAGCTTCAGACTGCCAGCTAGAGTAAAGATGCACCACAATCATCACATTTGTAAGGTTTCTCTCCTGTATGTGTTCTTTGTGGAGTTTCAGATGGCTATCTGAGCAAAAGATGCACCACAATCATCACATTTGTAAGGTTTCTCTCCTGTATGTGTTCTTTTGTGGAGTTTCAGATAGCTAGTCTGAGCAAAAGATGCACCACAATCATCACATTTGTAAGGTTTCTCTCCTGTATGTGTCTCTTTGTGGAGTTTCAGATAGCTAGTCATGAGCAAAAGATGCACCACAATCATCACATTTGTAAGGTTTCTCTCCTGTATGTGTTCTTTTGTGGAGTTTCAGACTGCCAGTCTAGAGCAAAAGATGCACCACAATCATCACATTTGTAAGGTTTCTCGTCCTGTATGTGTTCTTATTGTGGAGATTCAGAATGCCAAGCTCGAGTAAAAGATGCACCACAATCATCACATTTGTAAGGTTTCTTCCTGTATGTGTTCTTTTGTGGACTTCAGACTGCCAGCGAGAGTAAAAGATGCACCACAATTATCACATTTGTAGGTTTCTCTCCTATATGTGTTCTCATGTGATACACTAAATGGCTAGTGTTGAGTAAAAGATGCACCACAATCATCACACTTGTAAGGTTTCTCTCCTGTATGTGTTCTTAGGTGGAGTTTCAGATTAGCTAGTCAGAGCAAAAATGCACCACAATCATCACATTTGTAAGGTTTCTCTCCTGTATGTGTTCTTTTGTGGATATTCAGACTGCAGGTTGAGTAAAAGATGCACCACAATCATCACATTTGTAAGGTTTCTCTCCTGTATGTGTTCTTTGTGGACATCAGACTGCCAGCTTGAGTAAAAGATGCACCACACATTATCACATTTGTAAGGTTTCTCTCCTGTAGTGTGTGCTTCATGTGGAGTTCAGATTGCCTAGCCTAGTAAAGATGCACCACAATCATCACATTTGTAAGGTTTCTCTCCTGTATGTGTTCTTTTGGTGTTCACTAATGATGAGTTGAGTAAAAGAATGCACCACAATCATCACACTTGTAAGGATTTCTCTCACTGAATTTGTTCTATTCTCTTCTGTTTAAAATATATATCTTCACCAGCATTTGGATGACAAACTTCAGACATGTAAGTTGTGGCTCTCTGTTTTATTCTTAGATAGAATAAAACTGGTGAGACTATCAGAATAATCAAGAGAATCTTCATGAGATCTGTGTACATACCACTGGTGTTTCTACAGTTTGGTAATTCACCAGTTTCATTAGTTGCAAACTTTAATTTAGTGTTAATTTCATTGGTAGATGACACACTCTCTGATAGTTGATCACATTCCTCTATGTTTTACTGAGTTATATAACTATTCTCAATCCCACTCTCATCAAGTGATATTTGATCATGGTGAGCAAGGGCTATTTTATTTTTAGTCACTCTTGATCCTGTGTCTGTGTGTCCTGCCATGTCTTGAAGGTTACAACAACCTTCCATGCCAACCATGTTATTGAATCTTACATGAGGTGTGTAATCAAAGAACACACCTGGACGGTCTTGATTTATAAACTCCATGTCAATGAGAGCAGATGCCATCTTCTCTATTTCCTATGCACTTATGAGAAATAAGTTTACTTCACTCTGGCAACAGTGGTGTATTTTCTGAAACACACAAACAGTGAACATGTGGTTAAACATTAGAGTGACAGGCAACATATTATAATAAACTGTTTGAACTTCTATAAAATTCACAGTAATTGTGAATGTACTACAGCACCTGATAAGTCACTGCTGGTATCATCTTTCAAATGAACATTTATTATATACATAAGTGTAATCTAACAGGTGAACACCTACAGTAAGTACAGTCTAATACATGAACAATTACTGCATGTCACAGACATTTACATGCTTTTGTGCATGTACATACTTGAGGTCTTGAGATGCTCCTGTCTGGGAAATTGTCAGTACTATGGACACTAATATCTTAACTTTCTAGCCAGCGTATGGTCATCATAAAGTGGATACCATCGCACTGTGGAGTACCCAGAAATGAGAGAGCTGATCAATTAGCTAAGGAAGGAGCAACAGAAGAACAACCTGATGTACCCGTTATATACCACACAAAAAAAAGAATGATCAAATCAGTCAGAAAGCCACCAAAACCTGCTCAAGACAACTACCACGTTATGGATAGACCAAAACAAATAATTATTCTGCTCCTCAGAACAGGACACAATAGATAACACAACCACATGTATACAAAATTAAAAATGGTCAAATCAGCCATGTGCACATGTGGATTGGCGTCGCAGACAACAGATCACATACTCCAAGACTGTCCACAGTACTACATATCTAGGCAAACCTTCTGGTCTAGAGAAAAAGCAGTGGAAGATAATTTCCATGGACCACTGAGTGAACTATAAAAGATTTATGTAAATTCATACAAGAGACAAAATTGCAGTTATAGACAAATTTCAAGTGAATGAAAGAAGAAGAATAAATCAGGGAGCTGAGATGTCACAGTGGCTCTGGCACATGCCAGCATAATCATGTGCATGTATCCTCCTCGATGTGGGGATTTTATTAAACAATAACATGGCTCCAGGTCAACCCAGCCTAAAGCAGACACAAGGCCCCGGGTCAACCTAGCCTAAAGCAGACACAAGGTCCCAGGAAGACACAAGGTCCCAGGTCAACCCAGCCTAAAGCAGACACAAGGTTCCCAGAACATCCCAGCCTAAAGCAGACACAAGGTCCCAAGTCAGCCCAGCCTAAAGCAGACACAAGGTCCCAAGTCAGCCCAGCCTAAAGCAAACACAAGATCCCAGGATCACAGGGCTTAATGTAAACATTCTATTGGCAGTCTACATGGCTGTAGGGCTTAATGTAAACATTCTATTGGCAGTCTACATGGCTGTAGGGCTTAATGTAAACATTCTATTGGCAGTCTACATGGCTGTAGGGCTTAATGTAAACATTCTATTGGCAGTCTACATGGCTGTAGGGCTTAATGTAAACATTCTATTGGCAGTCTGCATGGCTGTGAGCTTAATGTAAACATTCTATTGGCAGTCTACAAGATCACAGGGCTTAATGTAAACATTCTATTGGCAGTCTACATGGCTGTAGGGCTTAATGTAAACATTCTATTGGCAGTCTACATGGCTGTAGGGCTTAATGTAAATATTATATTGGCAGTCTGCATGGCTGTAGGGCTTAATGTAAATATTCTATTGGCAGTCTGCATGGCTGTGAGCTTAATGTAAACATTTTATTGACAATCTGAATGGGCACAGGGTTAATGTAAACATTCTATTGCCAGTCTGCATGGCCACATGGTTAATGTAAGCATTCTATTGGCAGTCAGCATGGCCGCAGGCTTAATGTAAACTTTATATTGACACTCTGCATGGTCATAGGCTTAATTCAAACATTATACTGGCAGTCTGCATGGCCGCAGGCTTAATGTAAACATTCTATTGGCAGACTGCATAGCATGGGTTTAATGTAAACATTCTATTGGCAGTCTGCATAGTTGTGAGGTTAATGTAAACATTCTATTGGCAGTTTACATAGCATGGTTTTAATGTAAACATTCTATTGGCAGTCTGCATAGCTATGAAATTAATGTAAACATTATATTGGTCGACTGCATGACCACGGGGTTAATGTAAACATTCTATTGGCAGTCTGCATGGCCACAGGCTTAATGTAAACATATTAGCAATATGCATAACCGTGAGGTTAATGTACACATTCTTTTGGCCGTGGGGTTAATGTGCTTGCACTTGCAATGAGTGAATGGTGGGGTTAATGTGCTTGCACTTGCAATGAGTGAATGGTGGGGTTAATGTGCTTGCACTTGCAATGAGTGAATGGTGGGGTTAATGTGCTTGCACTTGCAATGAGTGAATGGTGGGGTTAATGTGCTTGCACTTGCAATGAGTGAATGGTGGGGTTAATGTGCTTGCACTTGCAATGAGTGAATGGTGGGGTTAATGTGCTTGCACTTGTAATGAGTGAATAGTGGGGTTAATGTGCTTCCACTTGCAATGAGTGAATGGTGGGGTTAATGTGCTTGCACTTGCAATGAGTGAATGGTGGGGTTAATGTGCTTGCACTTGCAATGAGTGAATGGTGGGGTTAATGTGCTTGCACTTGCAATGAGTGAATGGTGGGGTTAATGTGCTTGCACTTGTAATGAGTGAATAGTGGGGTTAATGTGCTTCCACTTGCAATGAGTGAATGGTGGGGTTAATGTGCTTGCACTTGCAATGAGTGAATGGTGGGGTTAATGTGCTTGCACTTGCAATGAGTGAATGGTGGGGTTAATGTGCTTGCACTTGCAATGAGTGAATGGTGGGGTTAATGTGCTTGCACTTGTAATGAGTGAATAGTGGGGTTAATGTGCTTGCACTTGCAATGAGTGAATGGTGGGGTTAATGTGCTTGCACTTGCAATGAGTGAATGGTGGAGTTAATGTGCTTGCACTTGCAATGAGTGAATGGTGGGGTTGGGGTATCAAACCAAGCACTGGTTAGTTGGACTTCAACGTTGACTTAACATTCACAAAGCAATGGCAAACTACTGAACATAAACTCGCCTAGAAAATCAATGTGGGGTTGTTGTTGATCACAACATCCTGCCAAGGACATGCTACCAATAACAACAAAAATGCATTCTATTGTGCACTTCAGACGGCCATCTTGTCTAGAGGTCTTGTGTTTCATTCAGTGAAGCATGTCAAAGACTGAAGTATAGAGGTCTGAGGTCTGCCTCAAGATAGAAGACCACCGGGAAGAGTGGTCAACCTCAAGTAGATTAGAGGTAACACAGTGCCCCGATATGAGGGCAGGGTAGGTGATAGGAAGGGGGACTATTAACTAGTTCTCTCATGAAACACGAAGGTATCGACCAGATAGTTAGTACTCTGGTCACGGCAGAATCACGCCTACGTGATAGCCACGGAGAAGTGGATTGCCACTCAATAGGAGACGGCTGCTATAAGCGTGCTGAGTGTGACAGCAAGCAAAAAGCCGAAGGACGCACAAGGTCCTTCCGCGTGCTGTGTAGCCACGCGAGTAGGAAAGTCAGACTGGGGACTGACTTCTTAGCGAGCGCATCGTTTAGTGTCGATAGGAGTTTTTGTAGCCAAGTAGATAGAGATTAGCAATAGGGTTAGGAAACTAGTGATAGGCAATTCTGTGGCTTTGTGTGTGATTTGATAGCGACTGTTTTGTAAATGTAAAGAGCCAACGGCAATAAAATGTATCATCCATTTCCTCTCACACGACTTGCAAGTTCCTTGTGTGGTGCGAGAGAAGTAATCCTATGATGCCTGAAACATCGGTTGCTGACAAAGCACAAAATTTATGCACTTATACTTGAGATATTTCGGAAATTTGGGGCTCTTCTTCTGCAGCGTTCATCCGGAGAGTTTTTTTTCGGACGTGACTGCGTTGTGTCTGTTAACAGCAGAGCTGTGTTACTTGTGCTTTTCGGCCGGCACATCAAACTTCTGAGGGTATTTGTTGACCAAGTTAACCTTCCTGGGTGTTTCAAAGCACATTTAACTCTGACACAGATGTAAATGCTTAGTGCCTGTTTACAGCAGAACTGCGATATCTGCACCTTTTGGTCGACACATCCGACTTCTGCTGTCATTTGTTGACCATGTTAACCTTCCCGGGTGTTTCAAAGGACATTCAGCTCTCACTGTTGTGGTGCCATCTACATCCCTGCTAGTCAAGTTAGAACGGCCGATGACATCCTGGTCAACCCTCAAGAGAAGGAAGGGACAGAACATGGGCTTTACCCGCCATCTAAGGAGGCTTCCATAATTGCAGAGCTGACACATAGCACTCTGGTACTGGGCTCATCCAAGGAATCGTCATGTCCTGCACATGGCTGCTTAGCCTCACTTACGTATATTTGGATCCCTATTCACCATAGGCTGTTCCTCCGAAGACCAGGAGCAACCAGAGTGGAGATGACATTCACACAACAGCAAGCTTTTGCTTTGGACTTCCATATAATAGATTCGCTAACCAAGCAATATTCCATTTTGTGCCACTTAGACACTTTTTCAGCCTTTGATAACGCTCTCTCAATGAGCTTTCGATACTGAGTATAGGGATCTGAACTTGATTATTTTTACTGACATTGTTCTAATTGAGAGAGTTATGGATGGGTCTACAATGGATATGCTGACTCATTGACTGATCACTACATCTGTACAAGGAAAATAATGTATCATCATCATCAAGTGCCGTGCCGGCTGGCGTAGGCGTTCATGGCTCTCCACAGATCTCGGTCTTTGGTGTTCTGGATCAACTCTGCTGATGATATTCCTCCATGCCACCGTCTCAGTCCGTCCAGCATCATTTCTCTTGGTCTGCCTCTGCCTCTCTTCCCCTCGATCTTTCCAGTTGTCACGATGTTCTCCAATGCCTCTCTTCTCATCACATGACCAAAGAAAGATGTTTGTCTCTTTCTTATTGTTGTATATAGTGTTCTAGTTTCATTAGCCTCTTTCAGGCAATCGTTGTTAGTTACTCTGGCAGTCCAAGGAATTCGCAACATTCGTCTTAAAAACCACATCTCTGTTGCTTCTAAGTTCTTCCTAATTTGTTCATTTACATTCCAAGATTCGCTGCCATACAGCAAAACTGGTTCTATATAGCATTTTAGTACTCTCTTTCTTACATTCATTGATAGCGACTTATTGCATAAGATACTCTTCATTTTCTGAAATGCTGTCTTTGCCTGCCCTATTCTGCTCTTAATCTCTTTTGTACATCTTCCATCTGATGTTATAAGTGCCCCTAGGTATTTAAAATTATCCACTTGGTTGAGAATTTCCCCTTCTATTTCTATGTCACATTTTGGTGTCCCCATTTTCTTTGATATCACCATTGTTACTGTTTTCTTGATATTCAAGGACAGTCCTTTCTGTGCACTCTGTTACTACACTGACTAACAATTGTTGTAGGTCTGTTGCATTATCCGCTACCAATACTGTGTCATCTGCATAGCGTATATTGTTTATATTATATCCTCCGATTAGTATTCCTGGCTTCTCTTTGATCTCTCTCATTATTACTTCGCTATACAGGGAGAAGAGATCGGGTGACAAGACACACCCCTGTCGTACTCCTAGCTTTATCTGTTCGTAACTACCCTCTTTATTTCCCATTTTAATTGCTGCTACTTGGTTCCAGTATATATTCTTTATTATTCTTAAATCTTTCCCATCAATGTTGATATCTTCCAACATTTTAATCAGCTCATCATGTTTTACTTTATCAAATGCCTTAGTATAATCTATGAAGCATAAATATATGTCTCTCTGTTTCTCTATTGATCTTTCTATTAGTGTTCGTAATATATATATTGCATTGTTTGTACCCTTTCCTTCCATAAAACCATACTGTTCTTCACTAATTTCCATTTTTATTTTCTTTCTTGTTCTTCTCATTATAATTCTGAGTAGAAGCTTAGTGACATGGTTTATGAGGTTAATTGTACGAAAATCTTCACAATCAATTGCTCCTGGTCTTTTTGGTGTAGCTATAAAATACAGATTTTAGCATATCACTGGGTAAATATCCACTACTGTAAATATCATTCAACATTTTGGTTAATATATTTACTCCAAATTCTCCCAACACTTCTAATTCTTCTATTGTGATTTCATCTGGCCCAGCTGTTTTTCCTTTCTTCATATGTTTCATAGCATCAGCGACTTCTTCTTTTAGAATAGGTGGGCCTTCTAAGTTACTTTCTTCTGTTAATTCTTCCCTTTCTCCATTATATAATTCTCTTATATACTCATTCCACCTCTTCATTATAGCACCTTCCTCCAATAATAGTCTTTCCTGTTTTTTATTTCAAACACCCTGTATTTATTCTTATTTTTCTTCCTGTGAGCTCACTGATTTGTCTGTACATACTTTTTTGATCTTTAATGGAATTTAATTCAATTTTTCTGCATTGCTCATTTAACCAACTTTCTTTTGCCTTCACACATTTATCTCTTATTTCTTTGAATAACGAAGACACAAACAATAGATTGCACGATTTATTGCCTGGCATATTTCGCTGCATCTCGTCATGTACATACTGCAGAAATCACACAACTTACGTGAAATTAACTAGATAAATCCTTCAAGTTGAAATATACACAATTTCGCACAGTAATGTCAATTATCTACCACGGTAATTTTAAGCTGACTAACATGTCTTTCTGTTTACACAATTCTGGCTTGCCTTGATAGATCATAATTGCTTCTGCAAATTTTTTTTTTCGAGGGGATGACGTAATGCAACGTCTACAAGACCGACTTACTACAGCAGTAGGTCGAACATTCTGTGCGGCAACTCCAGTCATTAGATGTAAAACCGTACCCATTCCTACACCAACAGTCAAAGAGCCTGTTCCTCTGTACGCCACAAACAATTGTATTTACCAATTCACATGTAGATGCCAGGCCGTTTACATTGGTCGAACGGAGAGACAGCTTAACAAACGGGTGTCAGAACACATACCTCAATGGGTCAACAAGATACAACACACAGGAGATGCTAGCCACGAGGAGCCGACACACCGGAAGCTCCCGGCGTCTTCAATCGGCAGGCACATTGTCGCTAGTCGCCATGTTGTGTCCAGAGACACTGCATTTCGCGTTTTGTTTAGAACACAAAATACGCGCTTGTTAAAATTTGCAGAAGCAATTATGATCTATCAACGCAAGCCAGAATTGTGTAAACAGAAAGACATGGTAGTCAGCTTAAAATTACCGTGGTAGACAATCGACATTACTGTGCGAATATGTGTATATTTCAACTTGAAGGATTTATCTAGTTAATTTCACGTAAGTTGTGTGATTTCTGCAGTATGTACCTGACGAGATGCAGCGAAATATGCCAGGCAATAAATCGTGCAATCTATTGTTTGTGTCTTCGTTATTCAAATTCACTACGGGAAAACATTGTTTTGAATCTTATTTCTTTATTTATCTTAGCATACTCTTGTTTGTCATTTTTATTCTGTTTCCTTTTGTCCATCAACCTTAAGATTTCTTCATTCATCCATTTTTTCTTAGCCTTTTGGCTTCTCTCCGGTAATATTTCTTTGCTAGTTTGATGAATGGAGTCCCTTAACATTTCCCATTGTTCATCTATACTCTGTATTTTAGCTATTGCATTGTACCTATTTTTCACAGTCACTCTGTATTGTTCTTGAATTTCTTTATCTACTTTCAGAACCTCTTTATTAAGTCTCAAGTTTCTAACCATTTTTTCCCCTCTCTTTAATCTTACTTTTATTTGTCCACATAGTGGTACATGATCACTGTTACCGTCAGCACCAGGCATTGTCTTTACATTAATTAATGCATTTCTAAATCTTTTATTAATAAGTATGTAGTCAATTTGGTTGCGTATTTTCATATCAGGGCTTTTCCATGTGTATAGTCGTCTTTTATGGTGTTTAAACCATGTGTTTCCAATTATCATATCATTAATATTTGCCCATTCTATTAGTTTCTCTCCTCTTTCATTTCTTGTACCTAAACCGTAATTCCCCACTATATCCTCTATTTTTCCCTTTCCTACTTTTGCATTAAAATCCCCCAGTATTATTTTTATTTCTTGTGATCCAATTTGGGCTATTGCCATTTCAACTTCATCGTAAACGTTTTGTATATCTTCATCACTACTATTTGTTGTTGGTGCATATACTTGTATAATATTTATATCTATTGGTTTGCCTTTGATTTTGACCATTATAACTCTATCTGAAATGCACCAGTATCCAGTCATAGATTTGGCTGTATTTTCATCAAATATTATTCCTACACCTTTTTCATGTGTGTCCCCTCCAGAATAAATTATTGTGTGTTTGTCGGTTATAATTTTGCCAGATCCCTTCCATCTCATCTCACTTATGCCTAGTATATTCATTTTCATGTTTTCCATTTCTCTTAGAACATTGTTTAACTTTCCTAGCTCATTTAATGTCCTAACATTCCACGTTCCTACTCTAAATTTATTTAGTTTAGTTATTGTTTTAGTTTTGCCATCAGTAGCTGGATGACGGTCTGGTGTCACCTGTGGCTCATGACTGTCCCTACCGGACGAGGATGTCCTAAGACAGCCATTAACGTCGTTCACTATTTCTGAAATGTGTGTCGCCATGAAATCTTGGGAAGATAATGTGGTGGTTTCCCCTTGCCTTCCACATTCACACGGTGGTCTTTTAACTCTGCCTTTGACAGCCATTTCCGACTGTCAGGACAAGTGAGTGCCCTGCTCTGCTCAGCTGCAGAGTTGTCCACTTATTCCGGTGGATACTCGGTCCCCAGAGCTGTGTTAGCCACACCGTGGTGTGTTTCCATCCTCTACCACGGGGAGGTGCAGTTGGGATTTTCCCTTCCTAAAGTTATGGTCTATGACCAAAACTCTCCAGTACTTTTTAGAGGACTAATAATGTATATTCAGTCATTATTATCATCATTATGTTGCTGCTTCTTTGCAGAAAATCGCATCCATTACATTCCAGCAAAATGAATGTCTCAATTTGTTGCCAGTCCTCCTGCCTCATGCATTTTCATGCTCAAGATGTCTAAAATGTCCCTTGCCCATCTTCAAGCTGGCATCACATTTTTTTTAAAGACTATCTAATTATGTAGGTCTCAAAATAAATAAATAATTTTGAAATATGTGTACTACTACATGTCTCAAAATTCAAAGCTACAGTTAGCGATTTCATTTAGTCCGTTTATGTGATCGGAAAACAGAAACCACCTCTGCACACAAGGATTGACTGTGTCCCCAAAAATGTATAAAAACCATGCATGCTTCCAACATCATTCATTCATTTAAATATCACATGACAATAACAAATGCCATCTTAGTTTCTGCAGAATAGGTTAGTCTCCATCCATCAAGTGCCATGCCGATAAGTGTAAGCGGTCATGCTTTGCCATCTCACTTGATCAGAGTCTTGGATCAGCTCCGTGTTCCTGTCTCGACCATGCCATGTGGCCAAGCCATCTAGGTATTTACTTCCCAGCTTCCCCTTGGTCTCTTCCCTTTGATCTTGCCAGTTGTCACCAAGTTCTCCAATTAATTTCTTCTCATAATATGCCCAAAGAATTTCCACTGTCTACGTCTAATGTCTCTAATTAGTTTATGGTCTTGATTTGTTTCTTGAAGGACTTGTTCATTGGTTTTTCTGTCTGTCTATGGTATTCTTTGCATTTTCCTCAGAAACCACATTTACACAGCCATCAGATGTTTTTCAGCTTGTCTGCTCATTGTCCATGCTTCACATTCATACAAAAGTACAGGTTCTATGTAGCTTTTCAACACTCTTTTTCTCGTTTCACGTGACATCTTTTTATTGGTCAGAATGTTTTTCATCTTGCAAAAGGCAATGGCAATTCTTGTTCTAATTTCTTCAAGGCATCTCCCATCTGATGTTATGACTGTTCCGAGATAACTGTACCGATTAACTTGTTTAAGAAAATGCCCATTTACTTGTATATTACATTATGGTATTTCCTTCTTCCCAGTGACGACCATAATCTGTGTCTTCTTACAATTCAATTCTAACTCTAGTTGTTCACAACCGCATCTACTAAATGTTGCAGGTCCTGTTCATTGTCTGCAATCAAGACTGTATCATCTGCATATCTAGTGTTATCGATGTATCATCTCCCAATGTTGATGCCTTCCATATCTTGTATATTTCTGAAAATATTTTCACTGTACAGGGAGAAAAGATCTGGAGACATTACACATCCCTGTCTCACACCTCTCTTAATAGGCTGATATTGATCTATTTCATTATCAATTCTTATGGCAGCTTGTTGTTTCAAATATATGTTTCTAATAAGTCTAAGGTTTTTTTTCCATCAATTTGTAGATCTTCAAGCATCCTTATCATGTCGACATGTCTCACTTTATCGAAAACCTTTGTGTATTCAATAAAGCAAAGGTGTAGATCTTTGTTTTCTTCTATGGAACGTTCAATTACTGTTCTCAGTATATACACAGCATTTACTGTACCCTTGCCTTCTGCAAACCCACATTGTTCTTGTATTTCAGGTTGTATTTTCTTCCTAACTCTTTGCATGATAATTCTTAACAAAATCTTTGTGATGTGACTCATTATACTAATTGTTCAATGTTGATCACATTCCAAGGTTCCTGATTTCTTTGGGATTGCAATAAATACAGAGTTAATCATTCATGAGGTATATTTCCGGTATCATGTATTGTATTCAGCAATCTGGTAACTGTGGTATATTTTTTCGCAAGCCGTCAACGTCGCTGTGAATATTCCTCGTAATACTATTAAAGATTACCACCGCAACAGTGCTGGTTTGTTCCCCACTTCTAAAATCCTAATTTTACAACAACACTCATTTTCGACATGATAGCCAAAAACTTGGATGGTAAAAGCCAACGTAAAAACAGGAATGACCGGTTCATGGCCTCACTGTGCATACCACAAACTTGTCGTCACTAGAAGAAGGCCGACTGTGAATGCTGAAAAGGTAGCTTCAAATCTCTGCGAACGATAGAAAATCAAAGTAAGAGAGAAAAGAAGGACCAACAAATCAGCAGCCAGTATATTTGGAAACACAACCAAATCTAGGACCTGACATCTTGGTGTTGACATGTGGTGTTGGAGACATTCAAAAAGAATGAAGGTAGTGGCTAGACCCATCTAGATGCGCCTGACTTTAGTGATAGAAGCAACTTTGCTAAATGAAGCTCTGTGAGAGAGTGGGGCAGAAACCTATCCACCTGCAAAAGTTCCATTTCCCTTAGAGGGGAGGTAAATTTTCTTTAGCATAATTTGCCTGACAAATGGAAAACCCCAGAGCCAACTAAACTATTCTACCAACCTGGAAAGAACAACACACTGAAGCTTAACATATATCCCAGTGACTGCTTGGAGCAGGAATCCATAACCCACAAATCAATACAAGGCAGTGCAGACCATTTTTTCTGCTTCAGATCTACTACGACAGAGGATCTTTAAAAAAAATTACCTGAGAAATTGGACAATAGCCTGTAGTATTAGACATTTATGGGGAGGGGAGTTTCACTGATGGAGATATAAAATTAAGTGTAGAGATCTTGATGTAAATTAACTTCTGTTTTTTTTTCATGATGATGTATTGAATGGAATATTGTTGTAAAATCATTACTGTTCATTCGTAACTATATAGTTAATAAATGATGGAAACAGGAGGTCATTTCCTCTTGTGAGTGTTTTTCTTATCGTTGTAAAATTGTTTTAATTAACAACCCTAGATTAATAATTATTTAGTTGGTAAAGGAGAGGCAAGGAATCACCAAAAGGATATTTTGGATATTCGGAGAAAACTTATCATTGGTTTCCTAGAGGTAGTCCTTGGTTCTCCGAAACACTTATTTATGGTCTCAAGACTGAGCCAGTGACAGCTAAATTAATAATAATGGGCAGGATCATATTGAGAAAAAGGAACTTAGTATACTTTCTTTCTTTGGGGTTGTCCCAACAACCATACATCCAACAGCAATAATTACAGAGTTAATAATTCATGAGGTATATTTCCAGTATCATATATTGTATTCAGCAATCTGGTAACTTTACCTATTTCATATTCTTCTAAAGCATTAATAATTTTTGTTGTGATGCTGTCTGAACCGGGGGGTCTTGTCAGATTTCATATGGTTAAGAGCATTTTGAACCTCCATCTTCAAAATTGATACTATACTGTTCTTCTCTGTTATCATCACAAAGGCTTTTCACATAATCTGACCATACATGTAAAATCTTATCTTTTCTATTATGATTTGTCCATCTTTTGTCTTTAGGCAGCCTGCTGATGTATGTGTTCTTTGATTAGTAAGCTCCTGAATTCTTTTGTGCATTAGTTTGGTATTTTTACTGTTGTGTTGTTTTTCAATTTCTATGCAGTATTTCTCAAACCATGCTTCTTTTGACTGCTTACATAATATTCTGAATTTTCTGTGAATTTCTTCATATTTGGCAGGAATATTTTTGTTCTGTCTTCTTGTTTTCATTCCGTCTCCTAGATGGAAATATATACTCCAAATATAAACCCCCAAGTTCAAGATGGACCAGCGTGCTGAAGAACTGGATAGCCATAAGTAAACTGGTCGTGAACGTTGGAAGTCTGGCAGGCGTGCGGGGCGGCACCAGGCATATGGACTCCTGCGGGACATCCCCTGCCTCTTCCCTAGCAAGCAGGCAATACTAGGGCGACCGTTTATTTCCTGCAATATCCAAACTTTGCTTATGGAATTAATTCAACACGGGAATCGTCGCCGGAGCTACGGAGCACGTGCTCTGCGCTTGACACATCTTTCAGAGGCTAGCGAAGAGAGAGTGAGGAAGAGAAGATGAGGAAATGGTGTGAGAAGAAGACATAGAAATAGGAGGGCAGGCGCCAGGAAAACAAGACGAAAAGTGGAGAGACTAGGTTTCAATCATGTAAGAGTGGGATACTGGAATTGTCGTAGTGCCAGGCAGAGAGGTTCTGTATTGGAGAGGCTTATATATGATTTTGATGTCCTCATGCTCCAGGAGCTAAATACAGACAAATACCATTGCCCTGGGTACGCCAGTTATATAAACCCTACTGGGCAGAAGAGACATGGGCAAGGTCTGCTGGTGAAAGAAAGGAGTGAAGCATGTGGTACTTGACTTGAGCCAGTGGAATCATAGTGCAAGAGAGGTCCAGGGTATACAAATGGAGATTGGTGGCTTAAGTTGGAACATCATAAATGTATATGCCTACAGTGGACTGTTTTGTCAGAAAGGAACACTGGGACTGGCTTAAGGAATTGGAGGAATTACCAGGTGATAGGCTACTCATATGTGGAGACTTCAATGCGAGGAGCAGATTGGGACAGTAGTGGAGAAAACCGACAGGGAATTGCCCTTGCGGATGCCATGGTGGACTCCGATGTGGTCTGCATAAATGATGGTAGGCCGACTAGAATGGCAATGAGGCCTGGCGATGCAGACACAGCTTTTGACTTGGCACTTGTCTCCCAGTCATCAGTCCTTGATGTAAAGTGGACTGTTTTGAATGACCATGGGAGTGATCACTTGCCATGCTCAGTCCTGATCTCTAAAGCCAGGAATGTTAAGGCTGGGAGAGCGCGCAAGACCTTCCGGTATGAGTGGACCGATAGCCTTCTTGGACGCCTCAGACAGGGAGCTCGCAACAGGAATGTTAAAACTCCTTTTTTGCAGCCCCCATGGTGGACCCCAGAAGTAGACCAGGCTTGGAAAGCAAAGAGAGCTGCAGTGAAGCAGCTAAGAAAAGTGCGACAGACACCCCGAAGCTCACGAGAGGAAGTGGACACAGCGGAAAATGTCAAGAAAGACAAGGTGGAGGTCTTCAAGTGCTGTGCTGCAGACGCCAGAAACAAAACGCAAAATGGGAATGTTTCATGAAGGAGATTGGAGGTGATAAAACACTGCGAAAATTCTGGAAACTGCACAGACAAATGCAAAGAAAAGATCGGCCTATGACAGTGGGAACAATTTATAGAGATGATGGTGTGCGCGTGACAACAGACAAAGAGAAAGGGGAGGCGTTTCTCCAGAGATTTTTAGAGCAGACCAATCATAATGATGCGGACACCAGGGATGCAGTTAGAGAGGAATTATCTGGCACCATGAAGAATATGCATTATGAAGACATCATACGGGTTGAAGATGTTAAACATATTTTGAAAAAGGCAAAAGACACGGCACCAGGGCCCGATGGGGTTAGGTATGGCCACATGAAGGCTTTGAGTGATGCAGACCTGAAGGAAATGACCGACTGCTTTAACCAGAGCATTAGGACAGCATCAGTACCGCAGGATTGGGTGCACAGCTATCTCATCCCTCTCCCAAAACCATTCAAGGATCATTCAAAGCTTAGCGGCTTTAGGATCATCACCCTTCAAAATACATTTGGGAAGGTTCTAGAGAAGATAGTCGCTGTCAAGCTGCAAGAGTTCTTGGAAAGGGGGAAGCTTCTTCCAAGAGGCCTGGGGAGCTACAGGCCAGGAAAAGATACCTGGTCAAATGCAGCCACTTTTGCCTTTGATGTTTATGAGGGGTTCCAGAGTAGACAGGAAACGATGGCGGTAGCGCTTGATCTCGAGGATGCATACAATAGAGTTCGATATGATATTTTGATGACCGCACTGATGGAGAAGGGGGTCAATCCCTGGTTGGTGAACTGGATAGCAGCCGTCCTACATTCTCGTCGGGTTGCTCTCCGTCTGGGTGCATGGACCTCAGAGCCACATATTTTAACCCCGGGACTGCCACAGGGATCAGCAATCTCACCGGTGCTCTTTAACGTGTATACGAGCAAGATTGCAAACCTAGAAGCACCAGGGGTTGGAAGGATACTAACATTTGCAGATGATATTCTTGCATATAGGCAGGGGAGAGATAGGGAGCAAACAGCCCAGGAGCTACAGGCGAACAGTAGACAAATGTGATTGACTGGTGCACTGAAATGAGTGCTGTCATCCACCCAGAAAAGGCAGCTGTTTTGTGGTGCTCTCTGGACAACAGGATTGTGAGAGCTGATGTCCCAAGCCTCACGATAGATGGTAGAAGCGTCAACAGAGAGAACAAACTGAAGTATCTGGGAATCACATTTGACAGGAGCCTGTCCTTCAAGGACCATGTGGAGACGGTTGTGACAAGGTCTCAAAAGGGACTCAATGCACTTAAAACTATGGCTGCAATGGACACAGAGCAGAGAATGCTTTTCACACTATACCAGCACTTGATCCTCTCAGTGATTGATTATGGACTAGGACTGCTCACTGTCTCAAAGAGTCAGCTGGTGAAATTAGAGCGCATACAGAACGAAGCTATGCGAGTCATTCTGGGATGCACCAGAGACACCCCAGTAGTGTGTATGCGTTACATCCTTGGTTTGCCGATCTGTTGCAGGTAGGCTCAAGGTGATGCAGGCGAAGGCATACCTCAGAGTAGCTGCAGACACAGATCACCCGTTGCATGAGGCGCTGGACGCCGTTAAGGGTCAGCGACTGATAAGAGGGAAATCATGGATGGCTCAGGCGGAGGATACGATCAGGCAGGTGTGCCCCTTGGAGAACATTAGGAGAGGAGAAGAGTGGGTCAGAGTGTCCAGCGGAGCAGTCAGACTTGTGCAGAGTTATAATCACATTGAGCCGGGAGTGCAGGGAGTGGCCAGCAGGGGCCACGGAAGTGGAAATCCAGCAACTAATTCAGGATAATGCTCGCTCAGGTGATGTGATTATCTACACAGATGGGTCGGTGTTGAGAGGTAGGAGAAGTGCCTGGGGGTTCTTAGCAAAAGCCAATGGTCGACGTTTGGTGCAGGAGAGCCTGGCATATGATACCACAACATCTAGCTTAAGAATGGAGGTGGAGGCGGTCAGTGCAGCTTTCCGCTGGATGGAGAATACGATACACACACACATCGTGATTGTAACTGACTCAGAAAGCATGCTGAGTAGGGTGATGACAGGCAAGCTTCGCGCAGAGTGGCTTGCTTCGCTTCGGAAGTCACGGGTGACAAGCATCGTCTGGATCTTTTCTCCGGGGCATGCTGGTGCTGGAGAATGAACAGGCGGACAGATTGGCTGGCTCTGCAAAACTTGGTGGAGTATTGATGCATGACAAAGCAGATGTGGTTGCGACCTTGTGGGAGCATGTGTACACCTCGGAGGAGCAAATGGATCACCATGGTCTGGCAAGAATGCGACAGCAAGGGGTGACGAGGGGATCTGGCCGACGATCAACGCTCAGAGGAAAGGCGAGACGGACATATAATCAGATTGCTACTGGTACTATTAGTGTTGGAACTCTTCGCTGGCTGCTGAGGATGGGGACGGAGCGCTTATGGGAATGCCCCGAATGCTGTGACGTCAGTTCCTAAATCAATCAATCAATCAATCTTGTTTCCATTACTTGTAAAATTTCTTCAGTCATCTATGTCTTACAACCTACTTTCGTTAAGTTTGGAATAGTTTATTCTGCAGCACAACTGATTGAATTTTTCAACATCTCCCATTGATCACCCACATCTTGAAATAGGATCTCTACATCAGACAATATATCAAATTTGTTCTTTACTTCAATGTTAAAATTATCTTGTATTTCTTTGTCTCTTTTAAATTTGCAAAATTCATATTTAGGGTTTCCTGTTATATACTTGACTTTCTTTAACTTTACCCTCAATGTGCCCATAATTAATCTGTGATCACTGTAACAGTCTGCATATTGGTACTGTGTTTACAACTGTTAAAGAAAGCATTTCATCATCTTCTGCTAATCAGGACGTAAACTGTCTGGTTTTTAATCCTGCTGTCTGGACTCTGGTTAATCTAACATTAACACAAAAAAACATTCTAAACATAGCTATTGGTTGAAATTATTGTGACTTTTAAATAAATTTAATTATTTGGCAAAATGTAAGTAATTTTATGTTCTAGAGGTTGATTAATATTAACATATTTTTATATAGATTTTTGAATTCTGCATCCATTTTTACATATATTTGGAGTTCCATTGCAACAGCCTTATATGTGATAGAAAAAAAAATATTTATGCGAACGTGTATCATCTGTCTGTCTGTGTCTCTCCCTCTCTGTCTGTCTGCCTGTCTAATCATTTATTGGTTGCAGTTAGAACAACCTTAGATAAACGAAGACCAACTTACAAAAAGCATTAGAAAGAGCACTTGAAAGATCTTTACATCTTCCCCAAATGTTTCTCTCACTTTTGTCTGGACTTTTAATGATAGTCTATGTTCATCTTTCCTTGGAGTTCGCTCTGGAATAGTTGTTATGGGGATACCAACTGCAGAGTCGTTTGGCCTGGTGGATAAAACTACTTCTTTTCAACCGCCCCATAGCTAGGTTTTCAAATCTGTTCTTCATAGGGTGGCCTGGCAAGCTCAGGAACTTTTCTGCTTGTATTAGTGATTTCGTATCTCTGCGCTCTCTCAGTGCTTGTGTCCTCCCCATCTTCTCCATTTCCACTATAGCGGTTGATCTCATCCCTCTGATGGTGACTCTAAGTGCTTGATTTTGCACCTTGTCTAGCTCCTGTAGTGTAGATTTTGATGCCGAACACCACAGAGTTGACCCGTATTCCAGGTGTGGTCGTATGCTCTGTTGATAAACTTTGCTAAGTATTTTCGTACTGGCTCCCCATGTGGTTCCACTTAGCTTTCTCAGGAAGGCTATTTTCCTTCTGGCTTTTGCTACTGCTTTGTTGATGTGCTTTCTCCATGTCAGCCTGCCATCAAATGTTACTCCAAGGTATGTTGGTTCTTTATCTTCTCTTAGGGATGTTCCATTTATCTGGATGATCACTGCCTTTTGTTTTGTAGAGAGGGTAAATAGAGTGGTGTTGCACTTGTCAGTGTTTATGCTGACACACCATCTATTTGCCCATGCAGCAAATGTATCTACAGCTTTTTGTAGCAATTTGGTCGCCACTAATGCATGTTCATTTGTGCTCCATAAAACCAGGTCATCAGCGTACATTGCCGCTTTAATTCCATGCAGTAGATTAGCAACAAGATCATTGATGAAGATTAGAAAAAGTGTGCGGGACAAGACTCCGCCCTGGGGAACACCGTGACACAGTAGTACTTTCTTGCTCTTGAGTCCGTATATCTGTACTCTGGCTCTTCTGTTGTGCAAGTATGCTTTCACCCATTTGTACATTCTTCCATTGACTTTGCAGTTTCTCAGTTTCTTCATCAGACCTTCTTTCCAGACTTTGTCAAAGGCATTCTTCAGATCCATCCCTGCCGCAAGCACCATGTCAACGTGTTGGATCTCTAGGGGATCTCGTCTCGGGCTCAAACAGGCAACAATAACTCCGTTAAATATAATATAACAGTATTTATTGTATTTAGGTATACAGTGCGTTGGCGCAGTGGGTTTAACAAGCCCGCACTCATAAGTTGCTTATCACAAAGGTTTAACATCACACATGATAATAACAAAACATTCTAAGCAAACTATCTAGCATATGTCTATGACCCTAAAACACATGGGTCTGAACTATTAAGTCCCTCTAAGGCAGGCCCTGTTGCCTCTCCGATGTCCCGTCTGTCTCTGCCGGTCCACACGTGTCGCAATCCGACACGGGTGGTAACTCTGTCCGAGTTCCTCGTGGACCCCGCAATAGGCGGGCCACATCAGTGTCCACGGGACAGTGGACTCACTGACCAGTCCTTCGAGAAGGCTCTGGATTACTCTGGCCTTCGAGGGTCTTACTTCTTTCCCTTGGGCGGGAGTTGTAGCCCTTGGCTAGTGGCTATTAACTTATGCTGGTTTACCGTATAATGTGAGGCTGTGACAGGATTCCCCCCCCCTCCCCTGATTTGATGGGTTGTTATATGGTAATTAGTTCTGTACTAATTCTGTCACAGAATCACATAAAGTCGGTGTTTGTAGTTTGGTGGACAGTAACTTGGTAACCTACATATTGGCATCAACACTCATGTATTCTCCCATACACCACTTCTCTGATTTGCCGAAGAGGTCTCTCTCTCCTGTGTCCTTAAAAATGCTTATCTGACCGAAGTTACGTGACGTTTCCTAGTTGTTTCTACAACCCATCCTTCTCAAAGTATCCCATTGATACCAAGATAATTAACCTCTGTATTAGAGAGGATTAACAAGACAAAAGTCTTGGCTAATTAAGTACACCTTCAAATCTTGTTCTGTGTGTGCATTTCAATACACTTTTACTCTCGTATGTTGTATAATGCTGAATATGTAGTTACGTTGTTATTTTATCCCATCTGACTACATGTGTCCCTGTTGGCTTGTTAGTGTGTTGACTAATAAGTTGCTGCTTCTAATAAAGTGACTGCAATTTAATTGATAGTGTTCAGTTTTGAGTTTTGTGTAAAGTGTGTGCTGAATGTGTGGCTTATCTCCAAGCGTCACGAGTTGGGATATCCTTAATCATGAATTACTCCAATGTGTGTAATGCATGATCAGGCATTCCAAGCAGTGGTGCTTAGATGTAGTGTCCTAAATACTAAACTAAACTAACTAAACATGTATCAACAATTTAGACAAGTAATACAATTCACATGAAAGACGCAGACAAATTAAAATAAATACGTTTTGCGTACAATTTGTCCGCTCAGTATATCGCTCTCTCATTTAATTCATTCACACTGTCATTCAGACATCTTTCATTCAAAATAGTATTTGGTTAAAATATATAAGTAAAGTTGAGGTAAGTATTATTGCCCTTAGACAAAAAACGGAATAGGCGATTTGTTCCCTTTAAGATAATACGTACTTTTTGTACGATGCCTCAAACATGGTTTATAATTTACATAGAGAAAATTACATAGGAAGATTATTTAACCTATGAATGGAAATACCTGTAATATTATGGTAGAAAATGTACAAATTACAGGTTAACATCTTTTATATACATAATTAAATCCAAATATAATACACATTCAATATTAATTAACTAAGTAACTAAATCTAACGATGATGTGCGCGTCGTCCTCCTGTTGTTAGCATGTCGTGCCATGAATGTTAACAATTAGTATGGCTGTCTCTTGAGTGTTGTAATCGACGTAGTTCTCCTTTGGCTGTTTGCAAAGTCTCTTAGCAACAGCAAGTATGGAATGTTCTCACTGTCGAGTATGAAGTGTTCTTAATGCTTTCATGATCAATGTCAGTTCACTGGTTGAATTCATCTCACACATAATGTCTCGCTCGGAATGTTTATAGAGCTTTTGGTGATTGGTAATCTAGGGTTCTTAAAGTGTCATGTTCGTGGGTGTTATACGTAACCTATTCACTTGGGTGATATTTCTTCTAACTGAAAGTTCTCTAGCAGGTGTAGAGTTACACTGTACTATGCCACAGAATAAAATTATCACAGCTTCTTGTATGGCGAATTGTTAATGTAACTAATGTTAGTCTGATGGTGCATTCGTTTGCCGTGATAAAATATCAGCAATAATGTTGTCAGTGCCTCTGATATGTCGGATTTCGAAGTCGAAATCTTGAAGAAGAAGACACCATCTTTGTAAACGATGGTTTTTCGGGACACCTTGCTTCAGCACCAACAATGGCGAGTTATCGGTGAGCACAAAGAAGTGGGAACCTAAGAGGAACTTAGATAATCTGAGCATACAAAATAATAGACTTAATGCCTCCAATTCCACCGTAGAATAATGGGTCTCTGCCTTCTTCAGCTTACGGATCACGTAGAGAATTGGGTGTCTCACTCCCTTCACTTCTTGCATTAAACATCCGCCAATTGCGATAGCACTCGAATCTGTGGTCAAAATAAAGGGTAAATCTATGTTTGGTAATCGTAATACTGGTGGATTAGAAAAAATGCATTTCAATCTGCATATAGCATCCTCTAAGCGAGTACTTTTACAAAATTTTTCTGGATGTTCTTTTGTCAACATATTAGAAAAAACTGATGTAAGTTCTGCCCAATTTGGTATAAACTTAGCATAATAGTTTATAAGACCTAATAAACTTCTAACTTGTTTCTTCGTAGTTGGAACTTCTAGATTGAGAATTTTAGAAACAATTTTATCATCTGTCAAAAGTTTGCCTTCAGAAATTCTATGACCAAGGAAGTCTATTTGTTTATAGCCTATTTCAACCTTGGAAGGTTTGATAGTAAGTCCAAAAAGAAAAATTTGGTTAAAGACTTGTTGGAGTGTAAGTAAGTGAGAAGTCATATTAGAAGAATGAATGCATATATCATCAATATAAGATTGCACGACTTTGATGCCGTGCAAAAGCAACCTAGTTAACCTGACAAAGGTGGCGGGAGCGTTTTTGAGACCAAATGGAAGATATCTCCATTCGTACAACCACAGAGGTGTTGCGAATGCTTTTATATGTCTAGAAGAAGGGTGTAGTGGAACTTGCCAATAACCTTTCGCTAAATCAACCTTCGAAAATAAGGATGATTGAGACATATTCAAAATGAGGTCTTCACAGCTGTTCATTGGCTCTGCATCTGTTGTGGTTATCGTATTTATCCTTCTATAGTCTACGCACAAACGGATTGTTTGGTCCTTCTTTTTCACAAGGACAATCGGTGAAGAATATTGGGACATAGATTTCTGAATTATTCTATTTTTCTCTAAATCTAACATTTCTGTGTCTAAATTTGCTCTATAATGCAGAGGAATAGAATATGGTCTAAATTTGACCGATGTCAGATCTGTCAACACAATTGTATGTGTTATTTTGTCAGTCCGTCCAGGTTTGTTAGAGAAGATAGATTTATACTCGTCAAGGAGAGACAAAATGTTTTGTCGCTGCTGTTGTGTCAAAGTGTCAGAGATTTGTATGTCCTTTATACTACCGTCGTCATTCATAATCGTTACTGGAATTTCAGTATTGTCTACGTCTGTCTGATTTATTACAGATGCTACTGTTTGTAAATTGTCCTCAATGTCATTGTCGTCGTCTTTGTTGTCGTAAGAGTGCGTCGTTAACGATGCTTCGTTTGTCGAGGTGTCATTCAGTTGGGTAATTGTCGTTTCGTTTCTGTCATCAGTTAGCTGCGTCTGCTTACTCATGTCACTGTCATCTCTAGCATAGTATGGTTTTAACATATTTACATGGAATATTTTCAACTTTCCATTCAAAGAAATTTCGTAATCAACTTCCGAAATTCTTCTAACAATTTTAAACGGTCCCTGCCAAGAGGTTGATAGTAAATCTCTCTTGTCAGGTAGCAGTAGTAAAATATCCTGATCTGGTTTTAATACAATTGTTTTTGCACCTTTGTTGGCGTATTGCCTGTACCTAAAACCTTTCTCCTGTAATGATGTTCTGGCCAGTATACAGGATCGTATGATTTTGTCTCTGGTGTCAGTGACTAAATCATAGGTGGAAATTGGTAGTTGGATATTTACTGGTTGTGATATGATATCTTTGTAAATAGTGAGAGGTCCTCTTGGGTTCGTTCCATATATCAATTCGAAAGGAGAGAACCCTGTGCTAGATTGTGGGACTTCTCTATATGCGAACAGCACCGTTGGGAGAAGTATATCCCAATCAGCTGGATTTTCAGCTGTCACATTGGATAGCATATGTTTCAGGTCCCCATTTAGTTTCTCGCAGATACCATTTGCGGCCGGTCGATAGGGACTAGTGAAACATTGCTTTATGCCTAGTAACTTAGTTACCAATTGAGTGGCATTCGATATGAACTGGGTTCCTCTATCAGAAATTATTTTCTCCGGGAAGCCAAAACGGGAGAAAATATTTAACAATACGTCCGTCACATCCTTAGAGGAGATAGATCTTAAGGAAATCATTTCTGGCCATCTCGTACATAGATCAATAAGAGTAAAAATATATCTATTCCCTTTGCTTGATATGTGGTTCAACGGACCTACTAGATCAACTGCCACGATTTGGAATGGCCTCGAGGCAGTTGTGGTTGATTGAACTTCTGCCGTAGGGTTTTTCCCCTTTTTCACCAGTTTCTGACATATATCACATGATCTACAATAGGTTTTTATGTCTTGGCAAAATTTCGGCCAATAAAATTGGGTCAGGACCCTAGCTCTAATCTTTTCGTACCCCATATGACCTCCGAAGGGTGAGTCATGGGCTATCTTTAGTACTTTCTCTCAATGTGCTTGTGGTAGAACTACTTGCTGTATCGTGGTCTGATCTCTGGTGTACAATCTAGTCAGCACATTGTTCTTTAATCTAAATGTCCACGACGCATTTTTAGTTAATTTTGGTTTAAGTCCTACTAATCTAAAATACTGTGAAAGTGTAGGATCTGCTTTCTGTTCTTCTCCAAAATTAGTGCTGGTAATGTTTGGTGATACAATTTCTAGTGACTCCTGCAGTTGGTCGGTGTGGGTTTTGTGAGTTGTCTGTCGTGTTATTGCATTCGTGTGTTGTGTGTTTTGTTGCACATCTACAGGCTTGGTGATTTGTGGATCGCTGGCATCCTCAATTCGAGGTTTTAAATTGGTCGTATCACTGACAGATTCGACCACCCCTGCATTATGCACCTCAGTGAATTCTTTCTGAATTACTTCATTGGTTGTCTCCCTTGTTCTTTTGGCAGATTGAGACAAGCATGAATGGTGTTTCTCTTTAGAATCGCTGTTTGGGTGCTGGATACCGTTTTTCTGCTCCCAATCTCTGATTTCCTTTTCAGAGCAAGGACGTATGTTGGGCAGGTTTCCAAGTATAATATCAGCGACAGGATTTTCTAAGACTGCGCACAATACTAGTCCTGATATGAACGGTGTTCGAATTTCGACAAGAGCAAGGGGGTATTTCTCTATAGTGCCTGAGAATGTGCGACAAGTTACGTGTTTGTGTGTATAGTCTTTGTTTTTGATTAATGTTTTCTTAATCCCACAGAGCGTTGCGCCGGAATCACGAATTAATGTGCACTTTTTGTTATTTACAAACCCTGTTGAGAAATTTAGCTTGCCTGTAGACGATAAGGCAGCATTGGCCAATTCATTAGAAATAGGAATGGTGTGCCCACATAGTAATGTTGTGTCAAGTTGGAATTTCATACAGGTGTTACATTTATTGTCTGTAATGGTGTCAATAATTTGCACGGCATTTCCTAGCTCACTCAAACTTTCGTTTTGATTGTCACACTCATTCAGTAATTCAATATCTTCGTCTGATGAAGTTTCAACTAGTGCAGCATTGGTCTGTTTCAGTATCTTTCGGCCTTCACAAAAACGAGAATAGTGCCCAAAGCTGCTGCAAAAATAGCATTTGATCGCTCTCTGATACGCATTTCTCTTGTTCTTTTGCTTCTCCACGATCATTTTGAGATGATGTGGATAGTTGGGCGATTTATCGCACATCGCGTATTCTTCGTGAGTCAAACTACAATATTGGCACTTAACTGGCTTTCTGACATTCGAGCGTGGTTTAAACTTGCTTTCAGTTGGTTTCGAGTATCTAGTGTTTACAACTGCTGCTGTTTCGTTCTGACTTAGGTTTAATTGGAAAATATCTCTGTTCGCTGTGAAAAATGCGTTCCCCTTTGTCTCTACATCTTGAATACTTTTACAGTCCATTTGTTTCAAAAACTTAGCAAAAGGTGTGGGGATTGTACTAACTATTTTGTCAATAATAATGAGTTCTTTTAGTTTGTCATGGTTGTTGTTAGTTTTAGCTGAGTTAATCCACTTTGTGCACACATCCTGAACTGTAGACACGTAGTCTATGAAGGTTTGGTTAGGTTGTGGGGATAATTTTGCGAACTGTTGTTGGTAACCTGCTGTATCTAATGAGAAATGTTGGAGAATGCGTTGCTTTAAATAATCATAATCTTTTCTCATTTCCTGTGGCACTGTCTCTATTACTTTTAAAGGTTCCAGAGCTAAGTTTCTCATTAAAATAAATGACCAATCTGATTTTATCATCTTATGGTAGGACATTAGACACTCAAAATTTTCCAGGTATGCACTGATAGAGTCTCCTGAGCAAAATGCTTTGACGAGGCCTTTATACTTGTTATATTTTTGTTCCTCCTCCTTGCTTCTCAGTTTATTTACAGATATTTCTACGTTGGAATCAATCTCCATCTGCTTTAGTCTTATTTGTGTATCGGCATTCAATTGGGCTAGTTTGGCCACCGCCTCAAGCTCCATTTGTTTCTCTTGAGCCTGCAATTGCATTTCCTTTTCTTCTGCCTGCAGTTGCATCTTCTTTTCTTCTGCCTGCATTTCCATTTTCTTTTCTTCTGCCTGCACTTGCATTTTCTTTTCTTCTGCCTGCACTTGCATTTTCTTTTCTTCTGCCTGCAATTGCATTTTCTTTTCTTCTGCCTGCACTTGCCTCTGTTTTTCTTCCCGCTCTATCGCTCTTTCTTCACGGGCAACGTTCTCGGCGTGTGTCTTCTGTGCCCATTCTGACAGTTTTTCTTCTTTATAACCTAATTTCATACCTAACTCAAAACATTTTTCTAACGTAGACATCTTGTCTTTTAATTGTTGGTAATTTTAATGAAGTTAAATCCCTTAGACAAATGTTGGGGAGTAGAAAAGTTAGTTATCTCCCTTAATGTTTACATGCGCAAATACAAATGCAAAGTTTTGTTGGCTACAAGGTTATGAATATACATACACATCAATGCAAAACAATAATGTTACATGGATGGAGGATGATAAGTACCGCTTAGGGTTGCAATGGGCATGATATGAAACTCATCTTATATTTCCTGAACTTGCGAATGTTGTCTCGTTCTCTCGCCACTGTTGGAAGATAGGTTACATACACCACAACTCGCGGAACAATCTGCTTGTAGGATATAAAAAAAAATTAGTAACAGTCAAGTAAATGTCACAGTCATGTCAAATTTTATAGTATTAACATCATTGGTAGTTAACTGCAGAGGGACTAATACTAGTACTAGTTCATTACTAGATAGCTGCACACTTATTAGAACATGTTCAGTAATAAATTTGATATCATTTACTTAATTTTTTACTTGGCAATTAATAGCCGTCTGAACGTAAAGCTTGTGCCAAAACCGGAGCTTAGCCCCCAAAAAGCCTGTCAACGTGTTGGATCTCTAGGGGATCTCGTCTCGGGCTCAAACAGGCAACAATAACTCCGTTAAATATAATATAACAGTATTTATTGTATTTAGGTATACAGTGCGTTGGCGCAGTGGGTTTAACAAGCCCGCACTCATAAGTTGCTTATCACAAAGGTTTAACATCACACATGATAATAACAAAACATTCTAAGCAAACTATCTAGCATATGTCTATGACCCTAAAACACATGGGTCTGAACTATTAAGTCCCTCTAAGGCAGGCCCTGTTGCCTCTCCGATGTCCCGTCTGTCTCTGCCGGTCCACACGTGTCGCAATCCGACACGGGTGGTAACTCTGTCCGAGTTCCTCGTGGACCCCGCAATAGGCGGGCCACATCAGTGTCCACGGGACAGTGGACTCACTGACCAGTCCTTCGAGAAGGCTCTGGATTACTCTGGCCTTCGAGGGTCTTACTTCTTTCCCTTGGGCGGGAGTTGTAGCCCTTGGCTAGTGGCTATTAACTTATGTTGGTTTACCGTATAATGTGAGGCTGTGACACACCAGCTTCTTCTCTTAGAATACATCCTCAATTTCTTGAGAGAGGCAGGTTGTCTGATCTTCCGTAGAGTAGCACTGCCTAAAGCCAGCCTGCTGTGGCACAAGGATGTTTTTACTTTCAATGTACCACTGTAGTCTGTGATTGATGATGTGCTCCAGTGTTTTGCAGAGACAGCTGGTGAGGCTAATTGGTCTGTAGCTAGAGGCAATGGAACTATCTTTCCCTGATTTTAGGAGGGGTATCATGATTGCTTCTCTCCAGGCTTGTGGAACAATGCCTAAGGTCTAACTGTTATTGAAGATTTGCAACAGCTTTGCTTTGGCCTCTGTTCCTAGGTTCCTGATCATTTTATTGGAGATACCATCAGCTCCTGGTGACTTTCTTTATGTTTATGTTTATTTTTCTTCCTATGTAAATGTATAATGCTCTTGATGATTGAAAGACGAGTGATTGGAAGGGCCGAATGTAAGACGGGCCTGCGCGCCCAATTTGTAACCCTAATAAAGTTGATTTGATTTGATTTTGATTTGATTTTCTCATTTTCAGTTTTGATATGGCTAGCTCCAGTTCGCTGATTGTGATGGGTGCCTCCAGAACCTCATGTACTATTTCATTCTGTCCTGTATGTTGCCGTTTCTCTCGAAACTTTTGTTGTTTCTCTGGACTAATTTTGATATTGTTATCTTGTGTGAATGAGTTCGCAAAATGGTCAGCTGCTTGCTTTCTTGTTAAGATGTTTCCATCTTTACGTAGTGCAATTTTTGAGTTTCTCCCTGTGCCCTCATCGTTAAGTTGTTTTATTAGCTTCCACAATTTCCTTATGTCTCTTTCAAAGTTCAGAGACTCGGTTTTCTCCTGCCAGCTTTTCCGTCTAGCCTGCAGCTTGGCCCTTGAAATTTTGCTTTTACGTGCTGGAATTTATTGTGGTGCTCTTGGCTGGGTGTGGCCTCTGCTTGCTTTCTACACACTTCCACATCATTATGCAACTGTTCCAGTTCACTACTCCAGTAGGGTTTATAATGTTTACGGGCTCCTCTTGGTACTGTTTCTCGTGCTGCCTGTAGTATGCATTTCCCAAACTCTTCAACTATTTTATTTATGTCTTTATCAGTGTTCAGGTTTCTAACCAGTATGCTGGTGCAATTTTTGTACATTGCCCAGTCAGCTTTCTTGTAGCTCCAACATACGCTTACATTCTCTTGGTCCAGGATGTTTTCCAATTCTATTTTTTTGTTGCTGACTCCCTCCGCATTACAGTGCATTATTTTAAGTCTTTGTTTAGTATAGCCAGCCATTCTATTCTCATGTCCCCTGGCTCCACAGGACATCTGAGAAGGACCTCCAGTAGTTGGGGTTGGACCCTTTTGAGACATAGTTTCACCGCGTATATTGCTTTATATGTCGATAAAAAAAAAACTATGTCTGTGAGATGTTTGAATGGAACTCCAAACTGGCGGCAGCCAGCCGTGGAAAGTTTTAACGCTAAAATGTGCAATGTGAACTACTAAAGTTATAAATATTATTAATAATTTATGTGTATAGTTGTACTACTTTTTTATCATTTAACATGATGGTACACATCATTGAAGTCAGTTTTCATATCCATCTACGACTCGTCTGAAACAATCTCGATGGACCGGAAATGGAGAAAAATTAACACACATTTTTTCCTGAAATTAGGGAAATCACCTCAGTTTTTTACACGTATTTACCTATACTTATATGTGAATATCTCTGCTTAGAATTGATATGCAGGCATTATTGAGTAGATGTTTTTCCAAGGCCAATCTAACTAATAGATTATCATCTATCTCATCTGTGGTGGTCTCATTAGCAATGTCAGAGGCCGGCATATCCTAACATGGGTGGGGGAGGCGTGACCCTTATTAGCATAAAGTTCCTTGCAACAGCTGGTTTATGCCTGGGGTTACTCATGTTTGTTTCTGATTGGATATACTCAGAAATAACCGGTCAAACTTCGCGGGAAACCACTCTGGAAATTCCATGTGGTCTGTCTGCTAATACTGGAAATCTTTGTTGCCATATGTTATTTCTCCGTGGAGTTAATTTCGATATTTGATGCCCGGTAAGCTAAGTGTTCTTACAACTCAAGTAATATTAATATAACTAGACTTTTTATTGCATTTTTGGATTTTCCTTTCAATTTCTCAAATATGTGAAGAGCTTCAACAATGCCCGAGTCGGCCTTTCTTAGGAAAATATTTTTAGTATAGCCAGTCAGATTGAGAATTAAATTGAAATAACGGATCCATTTTGCAAAATTCAATCTATGGCGACACCCACGCGATAGTATTTATTACAGCCGATCCTTTGTTTATTTTATAATTTGAACCGTCAGTTTAATTACTAAAATTAAACAGAATAGAAGTTTAATTGATAGTAATAGCATAGCAATGAGATATCGCAAAATTTAAAATGGCGGACCCATGCCGTTAGTCTTGCGTAGTATAGTACTAGATCGGACTCCTTTTTATTTTATAATTAGAACTGGCAATTTAACTAGTGCCGGTCTCTCTTGCCGAGGGGTTACATCACTTTCTCTGTAATCCTGTTTATCACGCAGAGTCTCGTAGCGGGCGAGAACTGGAAGCATGAGCCGGCCGCTCAGAAAGCAATGGCAATCTACAGAGCGTAATCTTGCCAAGAAATCAACAGACAGCTGAAAGATGCTGTTGTTGACAGAGTTGTCCTGTAAAGGATATGTGAATTTTAAAAAAAAAAAATTTAACTACTAAAATTAAACAGAATACAAGTTTCATTTGTAGCAGTAATTTATCTGTGTACTTGTATAATTTGTCACCCTTTGACATGACTGAAAATAATTTTGAAAGCCAGTTTTTAGACCCGTCTGTTGTAAACCTGTAAGGAGTGCTTATTTTCTTAGCAGCGCACCAGTACATAATTATTTAGATTTAAATAAAATACTGTGAAATAAGTTATAGTTTCTTTTACTTTTTAAAGTTAGTATTTAATTATTGATTGCTCACTTTTAGATACAGAACAGCGTAATTATTGAGCAGAAGTAGAAATAAATTAATAGCAAATATTTACTTTTTTTTTAAATTTAATATTTTAATAATTAATTAACTACTGCTTAATTTATGCAGCAGTTACAAACAGGAGTGAAACAGTGTTGTGTCTTATCACCGATGCTTTTTGGAATAGCTATCGATTGGGTCATGCGCAAATGCACAAACAACACAAATATGGGTATCCATTGGGTTGACAAAATTCTAGAAGACCTGGACTTTGCCGACGACATAGTGCTTTTGAGTTCAACACACCCGGATGCCCAAGAGAAAATAAACCACCTCCAAAATGTTTCAGGGCAAATTGGTCTCCAAATTAACACCACAAAAACAAAGACTATTGATCTTACCAACAGTTCAGATGACACCAAATTGAACAGCTACGTTCTTGAAAAAGTCAACAGCTTCACATACCTAGGAAGCAAAATGACATCTACAGGGGACTCAACACCAGAAATATCATCTAGAATCACACTGGCATCTAGTGCCTTCAATAAACTGTCAAACATCTGGAAGTCAAAGACACTCAGCAAACACACAAAACTTAAAATCTTCAACTCTTGTGTGATTCCAGTGTTAACGTATGGATGTGAAAGTTGGAAATCAACGGTAGCTTTAGATAAAAAAATTAGACAATTTTGAGAACAAATGTCTTAGAAGACTTCTAAACATCCACTGGACAGACTTCAGAACCAATTCGCAAATAAGACAAGAGACTAAGCAAGATACAGTATCCAATTTCATAAGAAGACGCCGTTGGAACTACATCGGCCATGTACTCAGAATGGACAAGACAAGACTCCCCTACCAAGCCCTCATATGGTCACCGGTAGGGAAAAGAAAACGGGGAAGACCAAGAGAGACCCTGCGTAGAACCATCATTAGAGAAGGCTCAATCAATGGCCAAGTAAATATCCAAGATCTGCAACAGGTAGCAGCAAACCGCCAGGCATGGAGAGACAGGACTTCTGCCCTATGCGCCGCCTTAGGCTCAAGAGGAAAGACTAACTAAGTTACAAACTTATTTACTTACATTAATGCATGATATTTAATCAACAAAAGAAAGCTGTCACAATGCAGTGGGTACATTAAGACATTAATGTACATTAAGAGTACATTTTCATGAATTGTTCTTTCACTAACGACGAACATTTCACATGACATTTAATTAATATAAATGGGCAGCTATTTTTAACTGTTAATTAGGTAACAGCATATCCTATTGAAAAGTCGTAAAAGTCAAGTGCATTTTTCTGAGACACAGAGACTCTCGTGCTATGCGCGATGCTTTCTGCAGGCCGCCCTGCGGAAAGAGACAGCCATATGGGGTAAAACTCGCTGCAATGAAGTCGATCCTCTCAACAATCCTCTCGACATTCTATTGAAAGAGGATGTGGCCGTTACTTTCCTGTTGCCAAAAACGCATAGTAAAATATACATCTTACCAGGTTTGTTAGCAATGTGACAGACTTTTAATAAATAATAAACAATTGGCAGCCATTTTTAATTGTTAAATAGGTTACGGCACATCCTATCAAATAATAGATATGTTAAGTTAGGCCTTGCCACCCCGGATGCATAGATATAGGGTACTATGTTGTCCGTTTAAAACTAAACAAGCCACATTAATAGAAGGCAGAATGTCTCAGCTTCCAATTTATTGAGCAGCAATAAAATCTCCCCCATTACTTAGGACCTCTTTACACTTCCTGGTTCTAAATTACGACCAAAATAATTTCATAACTCCACTTAGAATTGATTACACTCTTCATTGAGATACCGTTGGATTTGTCTTGTCAAACTGTATCCAACTGTGATGATTTCATAAGTAGAAAACCCATTTTAAAATATTCTCTGTATATGCTAATCTTATGGTTTCATAAATTATAAATCATTAAAATTTAAAGGAATAAGTATTATTTACCTACCTAAAGTACCTTTTTAGCAATGTCAGAATTATCGAACTTTCCCGGGTGGGGCGGGTATGGTATCTCTTAATTTCGCGAACTTATTGTTGCGTCCAACGATCACTTCCGGTTGTGACCATGTCCATCTATATGTCAATTAAACGAAAGCAGCATGGTACGATGAAAGGGGAAGTTATTCTGATATTTTCAGTATTGGTCCTTCTGCTAGGCGCCAACAGATTGAGCCGAAAAAACCGTTTCCTCTGGATTTTTTAAAATTCTATTCACGAATAGTAAGGTAATTTGTCTTATAACTCCTGTAGCTTAAAGAAGTCTAAACTTAAACAGAATACAAGTGTCATTTATAGCAGTAATGTATCTGTGTACTTGCATATATTTCAGCATTTGACATGACTGAAAATAATTTTGAAAGCCAGATTTCAGACCCGTCTGTAAACTTGCAAGAAGTGTAAGTAAGGAGTACTTTTTTGCTAAGCTGCGCAGCAGTACATAATTATTTAAATTTAAATACAGTACTGTAAAATAAGTTATATGTTTTAAGTAAGTTAGTATTTAATTATTAATTGCTCACTATTAGATATAGAACAGTATAATAATTATAGAGCAGAAGTAGAAATCAATTTTAGTGAATATTTAATTATTTAATATTTTTATTTTGTATTATTTAATATCTTAATAATTAATTAACTGCTGCTTAATTTATGCAGCAGTTACAAACTTACTTACTTACATTAATGCATGATATTTAATCAACAAAAGAAAGCTGTCGCAATGCAGTTAGTACATTAAGACAATATGATACATTTTCATGAATTGTTCTTTCACTAACGACGAACATTTCACATGACATTTAATTAATATAATAAATGTGCAGCTATTTTTAACTAGTAATTAGGTCACAGCACATCATATCGAAAAGTCTTAAAAGTCAAGTGCATCTTTGTCAGAGACTCTGAGACTCTTGTGCTTTGTACGATGCTTTCGGCAGGCCGCCGTGCGGAAAGAGACCGAGCCATATGGGGTAAACCTGGTGCAATGAAGTTGATCCTCTCATTCCTCTCGACATTCTATCGAAAGAGGAATGTGACCTTTACTTTCCTGTTACCAAATCATAAGTAGAAACCCCATTTTAAAATATTCTCTGTATATGCAAATACTAATAATCATCATCATCAAGTGCCGGCTGGCGTAGGCGTTCATGGCTCTCCACAGATCTCGGTCTTTGGTGTTCTGGATCCTAATACTAAATTATATTATACACCTGTAACAGGGGATTGGGGGGGGGGGGGGGGGGGGTGTCTTTAGCAGCATAGCTGTACACAAAATTAAATAATTGAATTTAAATAAAATACTGTGAAACAAGTCATGTTTCATTTTTATACATAATCACCTATTTTAACTTTCGTTTTTGCATATTTCATTTTTAGTTTTACATTATGATAGCGTCTGTTGGAGACATATTTACCTAATTTCCAAAATGGAATTAGAATCAATTTTACTTCTTGACAATCACGGGCACATTGCCTGAGCGTTTAAAATTAAATGTTTTCATTCTTTTGGGAGGGAGAGAAGCTGTGAAGCCATTTTAAATTGTTAATTAGGTCACGGCACATCCTATCGAGAAATAAATAATACGTCAAGTTAGGCCTCGCCACCCTGGAAGCAATGATATATGACACTAAGTTGTCCGTTTAAAAATAAACAAGCCACAGTAATAGAAGGCAAATAATAAACAATTGGTGGCCATTTTAAATTGTTAATTAGGTCATGGCACATCCAATCTAAAAATAAATAATACGTCAAGTTAGGCTTTACTGCCCCGGACGCAGTGATATATGGCACTACTTTGTTCGTTTAAAAATAAACAAGCCATAGTAATAGAAGGCAGAATTTTTCAGCTTCCAATTTAAGGGCCGCGATAGAATCTTCCTTATCTATTAGGTGAACAGGACAATTAACAGGACCTGCAATATTTAGTAGATGCGGTTGTTGTCCACAGTGAACAACTAGGGTTAGAATTAAATTGTAAAAGGACACAGATTATGGTCATCACTAGGAAGAACGAAATACCACAATGTAATATACAACTAATTGGGAATATTCTTCAACAAGTGAATAGGTACAATTATCTTGGAACAGTAATAACATCTGATGGGAGATGCCTTGAAGAGATTAGAACAAGAATCGCCATGGCAAAAGTAGCCTTTAGCAAGATGAAAAACATACTGACCAATAAAAAGATGTCAATTGAAACGAGAAAAAGAGTATTGAGATGCTACATAGAACCTGTACTCTTATATGGATGTGAAGCGTGGACAATGAGCAGTCAGACTGAAAAACATCTGATGGCTGTAGAAATGTGGTTTCTGAGGAAAATGCAAAGAATACCATGGACAGCCAGAAAGACCAATGAACAAGTTCTTCAAGAAACAAATGAAGATCATAAACTTATTAGAGGCATTAGACACAGACAGTCAAAATTTTTTGGGCATGTTATGAGAAGAAATGATCTGGAGAACTTTGTGACAACTGGTAAGATCGAGGGGAACAGACCAAGGGGAAGACCTAGAAGCAAGTACCTGGATGGCTTGGCCTTGTGGCATGGTCGAGACAGGAACACGGAGCTGATCCACGACTCTGGTGATCGAGTGAGATGGCAGAACATGACCGCCCACGCTTACCGGCATGGCACATGATGGATCTCTTAGGTCATCATTACACTTCCTGGTATTAAATTAGGTCACCAAAAAATTCATAACTCCGCTTAGAACACTCTTCGTTGAGATACCGTTGGATTCGTCTTGTCAAGCTCTATCTAACTGGTATGATTTCAATTGCATAAGTACAAACCCAATTTTTAAATATTGACCAAAATTGCTACTTTATACTTTAAACTTTATTCCTTTATTCATTCATTCATTCAGTAGCATGTCCTTTGCAGAACCTCGCTCCCATAACAACCCTCCGGAAAACCTCTCGATCATAAGCAAGATGTCCCGCGTCTGATACACCCATCTGGAGATCATCCGCCACATCCTGCACCCATCTTCTCTTTGGCCTTCCTCTTCCTCTCTTCCCAGGCATATACCATTCCATTATTGTTCTCTCCAAACTTTCGTGACGTTTCAAGTGACCAAAATATTTCAATTTTCTTTGTTTTATCGTCTTTAATAGCCAACCTTCTTCAATATTCAACTCTTGAAGTATAGATGCATTTGTTCTTTTCTTTACCCAAGATATTTTTAGAACTCGTCTATAACACTTATATTCAAAGGCGTTTATGCGCTGTTCAGCTTGTTTAGTAAGTGTCCATGTCTCACAGGCGTATGTTGCAATGGGAAAGATGCATGCTCTTAAAAATCTAATTTTTGTAGTTCTGTCTGTCCCACTCCATAATTTATTCAGCTGTTTTAGTCTTTGAAGAGCAATTGATAGTCGCCGTTTAATTTCTTTCATTGTGTCCCCGTTGTTGGTAATCAATGACCCAAGATATTCAAAAATTTTCCACCACCTCCAAATTTTCCCCATTAATGTATATTTCTTTCTCCATGGTAGTTTTATCTGTATGCATTATCTTTGTTTTTGCTATGTTAAGATATAAGTTGTGATTTTCACTATTCAATTGAGTTGAGGCTATTAGGTTTTCCATGCCATTCTGTGTTGTGGATAGTAATACTGTATCATCAGCATATCGAATCTCTGGTATGTCATGACCGCCGATATTTAGGGCATCATATAGCTCCCTGTTTATATCATCTCTTACATTTCTCATTATATTTTCAGCATACAGGTTAAACAAATAGGGTGACAGCACGCAGCCCTGACGGACTCCTTGCTTGATGTCAAACCAATCTGATGCCTCGCCATCTATTCTAACTGCTGCTTGTTGCTAGATAGAGCATTTTTATGAGTTGTACTACATGTGATGGAAAGCCCATAGTCCTCATGATTTCCCAAAGTTTCTGATGCTGTACACAGTCAAATGCCTTTGAATAATCCACAAAACATGAGTATAGGTTTACATTAAATTCTCTGCACTTCTCTATTATTAAACGCATGTTGAATATGTGATCTCTTGTTCCTCTTCCTTGTCTAAATCCAGCTTGAACTACATTAATCTCTTCTTCCATTTTCTTACGAAGTCTTGCCATTATGACTTTTAGTAGAATTTTACTTGCATGACTGATCAGGGCAACAGTTCTATAGTTGGTGCATAATTTCAGGTTGCCCTTTTTTGGTATGGGAATGAAGATAGTTCTCTTCCAATCTTTTGGCCATATACCATATTTCCAAATCTTTGTACATAATGCATGATATATGTGTATGCTTTCTTCTCCTCCCGCTTTAATTAGTTCAGCTGGTATCTCATCACATCCAGGAGATTTACCATTCTTCAGGTGCTTTATAGCCCAAGCAATTTCATCTAATGAGGGTTCAGGTTCTGTCTCTGCTGTCATTGGCTCGTGTATCTCATTCATATCCTCACTGTCACTCATATCATACATTCCACTGCAGTACTCCTCAGGAGTCGGACTCCTGCCATCTTTCTTTCTCAGACTTTCTGCCTCCTTTATTATAAAGGCATAATCCGAATAGGGAAAAGACCACTGACCTGGAGCGGTGGCGTGACACACACTAAATGATTACAAGCACCGTCACATGAAAAGATAAATATATGTAACCCATTACTTACCATGAACAAATCTCTCAGGTGTAGACATATTCAGCAATGTCAACTAACAAGAGAGTACAGTCCGACATTCACAAATATTCGGCCATGTTTGGTAGACACCAAGATGGACACCCACACCATAACGGAAGTCATTCATTCATCACGTGCCGTGCCGGTAAGCGTGGGCGGTCATGTCTCCCCATTTCACTCGATCATCAGAGTCGTTGATCAGCTCAGTGTTCTTGTCTCGACCATACCACGTGACCTAGCCATCCAGGTATTTACTTCTCTGCCTTTCCCCATGCTCTCTTTCCCTCGATCTTGCCAGTTGTCACCAAGTTCTAATTTATTTCTTATCACAATGTGACCCCAAATATTTTAGACTGTCTACGTCTAATTTCTCTAATCAGTTTACGATCTTCATTTGATTTTTGAAGAACTTGTTCATTGGTTTTTCTGTCTGTCCCTAGTAATCTTTGCATTTTCCTTGGAAACCACATTTCTGCAGCCATCAGATTATTTTCAGACTTGTCTGCTCATTATCCACGCTTCACGTCCATGTAAAATTATACTTTCTATGTAGCACCTCAACATTCTTTTGCTCGTTGTAAATGACATCTTTTTATTGGTCAGTATGTTTTTCACCTTGCAAAAGGCTACCGTCGTCATGGCGATTCTTGTTCTAATCTCTTCAAGGCATCTCCTATCAGATTTTATGACTGTCAGTGCACACATTATCAGCGGCCAAAAGTAATAGTGACACAATTATAATTTCACAGTTATTATCATCATCCAGTGTCTACCTGCTGGCGTGGGCCATCATGCCTCTCCACAAATTACGAACTCCGACATTATGGATCAATTCATGTGTTGACTCCCTTCCGTGCCATGACACAAGATTGTCAAGAATCTTCTTACGCTGTCTCAATATGTTCTAGTTTTTGACTTCTCATAACGTGGCCAAATAAAAAACAAAAACAAAGACGATAACTGTCTCTTTCTGATGTTTGTGATAAATTGTCTTTGCGACTCAGCTTCCCTCAAAACACCATGATTGCTCTTTTTGTCTGTCCAATTAATTTTAATCATTCTTCTATAAAACTACATCTCCAAGGCTTCCAATGATTTTTTTCGCCTGTTTACTAATTGTCCAGGATTTGCAGCCGTATGTTAAAACTGGTTCTATGTAACATGCAAGATCTTTTTTTTTTCTAACTTTCAAGGACAGTGACTTATTGCACAAAATGTTCTTCATTTGATAGAATGCAGTTTTTGCTTGTCCCATCCTGCTCTTTATCACGGTAATGCATCTTCCATCTGATGTTATCCATGTGCCTAGATATCTTAACTTCTGCAATTGCCCCAAAATAACGTCCTGTACTTTAACTGCACATTTAGGCGCAATCTGTTTCTTTGATACCAACCTGACTTCCTTCTTTCTGTTATTCAAACTAAGGCTAATTTGTTTTCACTTTCTACAACCACTGTATCTATTATTTCCTTTAGTTCTTTCTGACTTGTTGCTATCAGGAAGGTGTCATCAGCATAACGTAAGATATTTATATTATATCCACTAACCAGGATACCTGGCATATTTTCTGTAGATCTCATTATATATTTACTGTACAATGAAAAAAAAATTAATCAGGATACAAACCTAAGACACAGCCTTGTCTGAGGCCCTTCTTTATACACTGAAATGTTCCTACAACGTTGTTGAAACTTATGGCTGCTGTTTGCTGCCAATATATGTTCTTTATTATTCGCAGTTCCGTCGCCTTGCTACTGAGTGAGTGCGTGGGCGGCACTGTGAGCTGTGAAATTCGTGTGGAATGCGTTTACATTATGTCCTGTACAGTGACCTGCATGTTCGGAACAATGGCTACCGGCTGTTGCTGAACTGACTGATTGCCTTTTCGGTTCACGAGTGCATTTTCAGGAGACTCCTGGGAGTCGGCGCTGTAGCTACGGAGTTCGTGCTTTATGCGACACTTTCGGCGGGTCGCCCTGCGGTAAAAGACAGAGCCATGTGAGAAAACCCGCGTCAATGAGGTATTTCTGATAACTGCCAAGTTCATCGACGATGAACTGTGGTTTTCGTGGATGAATTATGTGTTGGCATTCTGGCCGCGGCATTATGCACATTGTACCTGTGCGGGCTGTTGGATTGCCGAGCTTTCTGTCTATTCCACTTTTTACATTGGACAGTGGGGAGCATTTTTTGTGATATTCCTGTGTGGCACAGGAATGGAGCATAATGGGGATGATCCGTTGCCGGGAAGTTGGAACCTCGACTTACTAACTAACTAACTATTATTCGCAGATCTTTGCCGTCAATGTTCAGTTGCTTTAGTAATTGTGTAAGCTTTATTATTTCGTCATACTTGACATTGTCAAATGCTTTTGTGTAGTCTATGAAGCATAAGTACGTTATATATGTTTTTACTTCTATAGTTCTTTCTAATAGTGTCTTTCCCTCCACACTGTTCATCACTAATTTCTGGCTTAATCTTGTTTCTTATTCTTTTCATAATTACTCTGAGTAACAGCTTTGTCATGTGATTAATACGACTTTTTAAGCGATGCTCTTCGCACTTTAACGCGCCCGGTTTCTTTTGCACCACGGGACGATCAAAGTCGCTTTGTCACTGATGTGGCAGGTGAGTCGGTAGAAGATCTCAGCCAGGGCGAACACCACAGTGCTGAGAATATTCATGTTGATCTTTTGGGCGGTGCAACCGAGCACACTTCTAGCGGTCCACGCGTGAAGATCATGTTCCCGCCCGCGTGCGAAAGGGGGGCATGGGAACGACTAGAGGACATACTGTCCCAAGTACTGGATGAAGAACTGAAGAAGACACCATTGAACGAGAAAATTGATAGGTTTGGAAAAATTTTATAACTCCACTGCCTGCGTCATTTTGGTGACAGTGAGAGGAAGAAAGTTTCCAGCCCTCATATGACCAGGCGACAAAAGCTAATCACTGAAGGGAGAGCGCAGAAGAAAGCTGTTCGGAAACGATTTTAAAAGGCAGATGTAATGGAGAAAGAGAGCCTGTGAAAGGTGTGGCAGCACCTTAAAGCCAGACGAAGATGAAGGTTAGTTAGTTAGTTAGTTAGTCGACAGATCATCCTCATTGCACATCGAACCATTCAGTCCATAAGTGCTCGGATCCCCTCCTCAGCAAATCCCGCAGCGTGTAGCGGCTAACGACACCAGTTCTGTGTTGGTTTATCAATCTTCTTTGGCTACCTGCGTAGTGTTCTTGTTTGGCCACCCCTCTTTTAATTTGCTGTTCTCGCAGTCTGGCCATGGTTGTAGATTCACAGTCATCACTTGGTTCTCGCAAAAGTCTTACTTCTTGGTAGAGCATTCAGAATATCACCTTGGTCCATGGTGCGTCCGCCCTCCACAGAAGGTTACATGCAAGCTTGTCAGCCCGCTCATTTCCTTGTACTCCCGCATGCCCTGGCTCGAAGATGAAACTAATCTTTGCCAGCCGAGACCGCTCCAGAGGCAGCAACCATTCTCTTCGGATCGACTCCTCCTCTATCCTCTTGATCATGTTCATTGAGTCGCTAAGGAAACAAGCCCTAGTGAATGTCTGTCTCGAGCCATGTTATTGCTTTACTAACTGCCATGACTTCCATAGTCATGGCTACTTGTGGTTTCAGTGAAAGCACCAGAATCCTCCTTCACAATTCTCCCTCCGGCCCGAGCTGTAAAGGCCCATGAGCTTCTCACGTGTCGGACGACCGACCCATCTGTGTATATGACAGCATCACCATCTAGCGAATTCTCGAAAATCAACGCTTGTACCTCAGCCTCCACAGCAGCCGGATTTTCTTGTCTGCATTTTCTATCTAGTTGGATGCAAACTGAAAAGGATGTGCAAAAATCTGTTGGCACTTGTACCCACTCCTCGCCAGGTTCTAAGTCCTCAAGTGAAAGCACCTGTTAAAGAATGCCTTCGGCTTGACCCATCCACGACCGTCCTCTTTTTAACCTGCTGCCCTTCACCTTCCTAATTTCACTATGCAGTGGATGTTGTGTGTTTGCGTTAACTCTGAGGTAGGCGCATGCCCTGCAACCTTGTATTCTCTCTTCAATGGTTGGAAAATCAAGAAGCATCGCTCTGCATGCTGTATCTCTTGTACATCCAAGAATAATGCGCATAGCTTCATTCTGTATCTTTTCCATCCTTTCTATCTACTTACAGCTGAGAGTCAGGATTGCCATTGCATACTCAAAAACAGACATGACCAGCCCCTCGTACAGAAGACATAGATGGCGCTGTTCACAGTTTGCTGCCGCCATCACCCGTATAGCAGCCAAACCCCGCTTGGCCTTTGTTATCATCTGGTCTATGTGCTCATTATAAGCAAGGCTTCGATCAAACCGTATCTCAAGGTAATTCATTGCCTGCGTTCTTTCCACCGTCTCTGAACACAGCTTTACAGTTGGTGTTGGAGTGTTGACAATATGATTATTCAACGAGAACCAAGTCACTGTTGCCTTTGTTGGGTTGACCATTGCCCCAGCTTCATCACACCAAGTACTTATGCGATTGAGTTCGGTTTGTAGTTCCACAGCAACCTGCTCTCTATCCTTACCCTGACGATACACTAAAACATCATCCGCATATGGCAATGTCCTGCCAGGTCCAGTGATCTGCTCACTGGTGATTCTCACTGTGTAGGCGTTGAACAGTACCGGAGATAATGGTGATAACTGTGGTAGGCAAGGATATATTGTTGATGGTTCCGAAGTCCAACTGCCACATCTAAAAACTACTTTCCGTTGGAATTGGGCTGCAGCGATCCAACTAAGGAGGAATGGACTTATTTTGAGTCCAACAAGCTGAAGCATTAAAAAATCCAATGGTACTCTGTTGTACGCGTCCTCAAGATCAATCGCTGCAGCAAAGGATGCAATGCCTGAGTGGAAACCTTCATAGACATCATGGGCAAAAACTGCTGCATTGGTCCAGGTTTTTCTTTTTGGACGGTAACCATCCAGGGTAGGTGGGAAAACACCTTGCCTCTCTAGCTGGTTTGATATTTTCCTGGCAATTACCTTCTCCAGCAGCTTGCCTATTGTATTCTGCATGGTTATAATTCGATATCCGTGAATTTTTTTGTGGTCTTTGTCAGGCTTCGGCAAGGGAATCAGATAGCTGTGTAACCATTCCTCCTTGATGCTAGCACTCCCTACACTGTTGTAGATGAAGGTGACTTTACGGACAACAGACTTCCGCAGCGACTCAGTCCACTATCTACATACAGCTCCAGCTTCGACCTTCTGAATCATGCTCATTGAATCACTTAGTACACACACGTTGGTATAATGCTGCGATTCGAACCATATGAAAGCCTGTGTAACTGCCATCACCTCCATCGTCATGCTGCTCGTGGTCATAGAGTGGGAACCACTGGATTCTTGAACGGTTCGGCCCGCTGAACGGGCTTTAAATGCCCATGCACTTCTCTACAGCTTTACAACAGATTCATCTATATAGATGAGCACTTCGGGGCTATCTGAGTGTTCTCAGATGAGCACGTTGACCTCTGCATTGACAGCGACAGGGTTCTGCTCTCTGCACCGTCTGTCGAGTGTGATAATGCAGGAGCAAGTGCACTTAAAAGCTAGAGGCACCGGCACCCATTCCTTGCGGGGTTGATACTGGTAAGACTGCAGACCTGTCTGACGACATCTTCCGCCCGATCCATCCATGATTTGCCTCTCTTTAGCCTGTCACCCTTTTCTCTGAATATAGCGTCATGCAGAGGGTGCTTCTGATCTGCACTTATTTTTATGTATGTACGGGCTCTCCAGATCTTGATCCTGTGTTCCATTTCGGGAAGTCAATGAGGTATCTCATTGCTACACAGCTGGTGTCTCTCGTGCAGCCCAAAATGATGCGCATGGCTTCATTTTGTACCTTTTCAAGTCTTCCAATCGGTGTAGGGCTGACAGTGAGGATGGCCAGGGCATACCCGATGCGTGAAAGCACCAGTCCTTGGAACAGAAGTATTAGCAGTCTTTGCTCGATATTGGCAGTCGCCATGACTCTCATTGCTGACAAACCTTTTCCAGCTTTCGTTTGACATAATCGATATGATTTCTGAAGAACAGGCTACGATCAAGACTCACGCCAATATATGCCATTGACTGGGTTCTACTCAAAATGCTCCCATCCATTCTTACTGTCGGCAGTTATGTATTTACAATATGATTGTTTAGGGAGAACCATGTAACCGATGTCTTTGCAGAGAAGACAAGGGCATCGGCATCAGCACACCATGAGGAAATTCTATCTAGTTCGCCCTGCATATTGGCAACCGCCTGTCTATCTCAACCCTGCCGATGCACGAGAATGTCGTCAGCAAATGACAGAGTCCTACCCCTCCCGTCCATCTGTTGTTCAGTGATCGGCACCGTATACACGTTGAATAGTACTGGTACTGCGGCAATCCTGAACGTATCATTATCGGCTCAGAAGACCAACTCCCGCATCTTAACACCACCTTCCTTTGGAGCAGAACTGCAGCTATCCATCGTACAAGGTGAGGGTGCACGTTCAGTCTGAGGAGGGTTTGCATCAAGTGCTCGAAGGATACTCTATTGTATGCGTCCTCTAAGTCTATGGCGGCAGCACATGTCTCTTCTCTGACCTGAAATCCTTCGTAAACATCTTGAGTAAAGACTGCCGCATTCAGCCATGACACTTTGTTAAGTCTGTATCCTCCAAGTGTAGGCGGGAAGCAGTCGACTTGTTCCAAGTCACAAGCAAGTCTTTCACAAAAGGCACTGTCTCTATCAATCACATGGCCACTTTCCAACACATGCTTACTATCAGAGTCATAGTAGTTGACAGACAGGACAGATCCTGTGAGATAGGACAGTGACAAGTGCACTTAAGGACAGACAGTTAATATAGGACGACAATCATCGACAGACTGACTAACCCCGGGTTGAGGACAAGTCAAGGTCAATACACAGTACCTGTACCGGAGTACAGGAAGAACGAGAGAAAGACGGGGGCGACTGGACACGTGATGCACAACACCGAGGAAAGGACGGACAGACTGGACTGAGTATTGGATGTGAACGGATGTGTCTGAGACCATAGAGTGATTGCACAGCTGTATTGAACGATTGCTAGTTTGTGCTGTGAGACGAGTACTTGAGATAGTTTGTGTGCGCCAGCTGTGAGTGGGAACTTAGCGATGTTCCGTATGAAAGGCTGAATTGCTGTGTGTGACGTCTGCTGTAAATACAAGATGTAATATAATGTGATATATTGGATATTAAACGAGAGACCGTTATTGTTTCACCGGTCTTCGACTGAAGTTATTGTTACATGTCGTTGGGTTCCCAGTACAGTTAGACTTGAGTAAATACGAGCCAATAATCGGCCTAAGATTCTGACACCTACCAACTGATGAAGCGGCAATCTTCCAGTGTGTAGGCTACCGTAGACTCCCATCGCCTGTGTATAGTATCTTGTCAACCCATTGAGGTATGTGTTAACCCACCCTGATGTGTAACTGTCGCTCTATTCTGCCGATGTAGATAGACTGACACCTACGTGTGAATTGGTAAATACAATTAGATTTGGCATACAAAGGAACAGGTTCTTTTACTGCTGGGGTAGGAATAGGTGTGGTTCTGTACCTAATAACTAGAGTTGCAGCACGGAATATTCAGCCGACTGCTGTAATGAGCCGGTCTCTTCTCTATGTCTGTTTTTCAACACTGTCTCTAATTCTCTTTTCCACGCCGGTTTTTCATCATTGTTTCGAACTCTGTTCTCATTGTGTGTGTTTATCATGCACTCCCCCACCACCCACCCCATATTTCGTATGTCCTGTTGTTTCCAAAGAAAAGACAACTATACTATCAGCAGGTGTATCCAATCCAGTGACAGCCACTTGTCTTCACATCTAAATTCACTGGGATTTGTTTAGTTATATGACATAGAGTCTTTCTTAACAAAATAACTGACAGAAAGCAAGCGATACTACAAGAGTTCTTATTTATGTGTTTTAGTCGTGGTTCACTAATACAACCGAATCTACACAGATGGGTCAGCACAAACTGCTGTTCAAAATGGAGGAGCTGGAGTGTACATAGTTAATTGTTGGGGAAAGATGTAAAGATCTTTCAAGTGCTCTTTCTAATAATAGACAGACAGTAGATAGTCGGGAACGGGAGCTTATATGACTACTTATATGAATTAAATGAGATGGTCTCCACCAGGAGCTGGGCGAAGCCGGGCCGGGTCAGACAGACAGATAGATAGTCGGGAACGGGAACTTATATGAATTAAATGAGATGCTCCCCATCAGGGTCTGGGCGAAGCCGGGCCGAGTCAGACAGACAGACAGATAGATAGTCGGGAACGGGAGCTTATATGACTACTTATATGAATTAAATGAGATGCTCCCCACCAGGATCTGGGCGAAGCCGGGCCGGGTCAGCTAGTATGTTTATAAACATTCAGACATACAATCTAGCAGTACTGACAACTGCTGCCCAATAATATTATTTACATCAATGAGCGGCTCTAGCTAATCGGCTGAGTCTAAAGGGTTCTCTAAGTACTCACACAGGACATACATCTCTAGGCTGACTGGAACCAGGAACACAAACGCGAGTCCCACAGTACAGAGACAAGACATCGAGCATTGAGACACAAAGCACAACACCATAGACTATCGCAGCTCACAGTGGAGATCAATAGTGAAATGGACTGCACATTCCAACAGCTTCATGTGCCACATAATGCAGCAAGTACAACAAGCGAATGTCACATCCCCAGGCTGACTAGGACACATCACCACAATATAATTACAACCCCAGCAACAGAGGCATAAACACGGGTATCGAGAACTTGACTAATAAACTAACTAAGAACCCAGGAATGACCCCCTGCAATCACAGTTGGAGGCCATTCCTGCAATAAAATGCACCATTTCATTAAATATTTTACATAATCACTGCAAACACATAGTGATAAACAATACCTATTATTCCATGTCACAGGTTCTGTTACTGCCCTCCCCACTGCATCATCCCCCACAGCTGTATCACTGTTGTCATGAGTCAATCATTCATACTGTTTAATATGATTATGCCTCACTACAATATTCCTTGCCAGTTTTGGCCTTCTATGTACCCATGTGTACTTGCTCACCGGATTTCTCTACTTCGGTGTGAATGTCACAAATGGATCCTACACAGCTCAGTGATGGGAGATTGGGTCTGACCTGATCACCTACAAACCATTAAATGCAGCATACACATATACCTGTACTAAAGGTTTTGTAAACCAATGGAGTGATCTTATACGACACTCTTCGCCCTCTTTGGCCTCTCCTGTGGCACATCAGCCATAAACATACAACTGCGGAGCACCATAACCATTTAGCAGACTACACAGGCAAAGCCACATTTAACCTAGTCAAAAATGTATAATGCCACAACAGAACAACAGTAATCCCATTTGAATCTGCACACATGAAACATAGATAGCACCTCTTGCACAGGTGTCAATCAGGCATGGACAACACACAGTAGCTGTAGTTTTACACATAACACAAGCAACAATCAGAAAACAAGATGTAACATGGGCACTGACCACAAACAAGACATATGCTATGCATTGATAAATGAAACCACCACCACAACATAATCTTCTGTGGTGCACACATTTACCCAGGAATACCAGAACAAACATAGTACTGTACACATGACGCTCTTCTACACATTCATAATGTCTGACCTGTTTAGCCCCATGTCACTGATTGTGGACCAACTCACAATATAGTTTACATACATTCACCTCACAGGCCATTTCAACTCCTGCCCAACATCATTGCCGTCATAACTATCACCACATGACTATCAACAACACAATCATCATCACAATAATCGCCATCATCAATTTCATCATTGTTAGGTCATAATCATCATTGTTAGGTCATAATTGCCATCATAAAGAAGCACCCTTGACCCTGAATTACCATCGGATACCCTTCAGCACTTTTGTTCTCATTACACACCCCGCCAGTCCATGGGATGGCCCTGTCAGAGTCCCAAAAGGGTACGATGATGCAGTGACATCGTTACGCCCGCCAGGCGACTTAGCTCCCAGCAGGGAGGCAGCAACTTCGTTACGCCGCCAGGCGAGTGGTAGTTACCGGCCTGCAAGATTGCTGGCTGACGAACGACCAGCGGTCAGGCCTGGACGACGCTAACCGCACGCATGCCTCGTGAAGCCACCTGAGGTGGGAGGAGAGTGGCGAACTAGCGGCAGACAGCTCTGGGACACGGACTGGGACGGACGCAAGAATAGAGAGAAAGGCGTTGTATGGTTTCTGTACTGAAAGTCGAGTGTCTGGACATCTTGAGTGAGACTTGTGAGCTGTATGTAAGTGTATTGAAGTATCGAGTATATATTGTTGTGATCATCGTTCTGTATTTGATATGTGAATAAATCCATAGAACGGTGTGTCGTTGAGTCTTACGTCAAACCACGTTGTACTTGTACTGTCTCACACTGTTAGGTTAGCGAGCCGAGTTTAAGACCCTGGACAGGCCCCTTTCCCGCTATTCACTGGGACTGGTGGTGGAGTCCCCTCTCAGTCTTAATCATTGTCCAACAGATCAGCTTTAGAGTCTCATACAGTGATTAGTACATGGCCAGTTATATCCCAGGACCTAACAGATTGGTTAATAGCAAATATGAACTCTAGGTAATTATTACATACCTTCACAGCCATGAACAAATGTTCGAAGCAGCAATCTTCTGTGAGTCTACCTGACTCTTGTGTGTATATAGGTTTGAACACCTCTGTTTGATGTGTATGGAACACCGGGGCATATCTTGGGGCACTTACGTGCTTAATAATTATATCACTACTCACGCATATCACTGGTGACCAGTAAGTCTCTGCACGCCATTCTTGTCGACGTTTATGGCTTCAGTGTGTTGCTTTACAATCACAAACTTTCACAACAGGAACATTCTTTAATGTTGGACTGCATCTCAGACTTCAATCATTGCAAAAACTCTCCATCACTTTCAATTGACCTGTCTCTTTCATATCTCAGCTCCATCTGCCGAGCACTCGTTTTCCGGCTTGTGCCTGGGTGCAGTCATGTGACCACATTAATTCTGCCCACTCGTGCCCCGGTGTTCGCTTCATTTTTTCAACTGTGTGTTTATGTGACAAGAGAACCTATAATCAAATAGATCACATTTTAATTAACAACAGAAATGCATCAAATATACAGCAAGTCAGAAGTTATAGAGGAGCTGAGTGCCACAGTGACCACTTCCTCGTTGGAGCAAAATTTAAAATAAAACTTAAGAGAGCTTTCTATACTAAATTACAAAGATTACACCCAACATATAACAGAGAAAAACTACAAGACATTACAGTCAAAGAGAAATTTACAGATGAAATAAAATGTAAACTTGAAACTCTGCAAAACCCTTCGGAGGAAAGCGTTGACCAAACTTGGTTGAACATCAAGAATACAATTCAATCTATCGCAGAAGAATGTCTCGGTGTGTTGACCACGCATAGAAAGAACAGATGGTTCAATCAAAAATGTGAAGAAGCAGTCATTAGGAAGAAGAATGCCAGACATGTATATTTAAATGACATCAATAACATCCAAAAGGAAGAGCATTATAGAAATGAATGTAAAGAGGCTACAAAAATAGTCAGACAGCAGAAGCGAGAATATATGAGTAATATACTCAAAGATATGGAAACTAATCACCAGAAAAATGAATCCAGAAATTTTTTAAAGAACTGAAGTCAATGAAACTAGGGCACCAACAAAACACATATGGTTTAAAAGACAAAATCGGGAATATGATAAATACCAATGAGGAAATGTGCAACACATGGAAAGAATATTTTATTGAATTACTAAATTGTGAAGCTCCAAGTAACATTTTCCCACAGGAAGAGGTTCTAAAATGCGAACCACAAATTGAAGAACCTACATTTGAAGAAATCCTATATCTAATCACACGACTTAAAAACAATAAGGCAACTGGGACTGATGGAATTGCTGCTGAATTTATAAAGGCAGGTGGCCATGCATTATATCTAAAGCTATACGAACTAATAATAAAAATCTGGAGGACAGAAGAATTACCCCATGACTGGAAAGAGTCATTATTGATACCTATCTTTAAGAAAGGAGACAAGTTCCAATGTGGAAATTATAGCGGAATATCACTACTGTCCACAAGCTATAAGATACTATCCGCAGTATTACTAAATAGACTAAAACCATATTCAGAAGACATATTAGGTGACTACCAGGCGGGTCTTAGACAAAACAGATCAACAATAGATCAGATATTTATCTTATGACAAATAGCCGAGAAACATTGGGAATATAAAAGAGATCTCCATAACATTTTTGTGGATTTGAAAAAGGCTTATGATAGTGTCCATAGGAATAGTCTATGGAATGCTATGCAGGAATTTGGAATACCAAGGAAGTTAATCAACATGACCAGACTATGCATGGAAGATACTTATAATATAGTAACATATAAAAGCAGGAAATCAGACCCCTTCCAAATAACATCTGGCTTGAAACAGGGTGATGCACTATCGCCGCTACTCTTCAATCTGGCTCTAGAGAAAGTTGTAAGGAAGATAAAGGAGGAATGTGATATTGGAGGAACATCCAAGCTGCTTGGTTATGCAGATGATATAGATATTATAGGGCAAAGTGAACAAAAGACATTGGAAATATTGACTCACTTAAAGGAAAAAGCCCAACAGATGGGGCTGGTTATCAACCAAGATAAGACAGAATATATGGTAATTTCAAGAGACGGAATGGCTAAAAACTCTGGCCACATACAAATAGATAATATGACCATTAAAAGAACGGAAACATACAAATACCTGGGTACAATCTTCAACTGCTCCAACATCATAAGGGAAGAAATACAAACTAGAATCAACTCTGGAAATAAGATATACTATGCACTACAACATCTACTAAAATCAAAGGCGCTATCTCGTAACACCAAAATCACAATATACAAAACACTGATCAGACCAGTTGTGCTGTATGGCTCTGAAACCTGGAGTACAACAAAAGGAGACGAAGCCTTGTTACAAACCTTTGAGAACAAAATTTTAAGACACATCTTTGGACCCATTAGGGATACACAAAGTGGAGAGTGGAAAAGAAGAAGTAACAAAGACATTTATGATCTGTTTAAGTCCCCGCTAATCACTGGTATCATGAAGGCTAATAGACTACAATGGCTGGGGCATATAGAAAGAATGGAAGATAATAGGGAAACAAAACTCGCTTACACTCAGGAAATAAATGACCGTAGACACCGAGGTAGACCAAGAAGACGGTGGAGAGATAATACATGTACAGACCTACAAGCACTTGGAATCAACGACTGGCAAGAGAAGGTCCACCAGAGAGACGAATGGAGACGGATTGTATTTGCAGCAAAGAACCTCAATGGCTCGGAAAGCTGAAGAAGAAGAAGTGTTTTAGTGACATCGTTTTACACATTTGCTCTGTTTCTCGTATCCATCTCATGGCAAGCAGGGGACCATGAAAGTGGAAATCCAGCAACTAATTCAGGATAATGCTCGCCCAGCTGATGTGATTATCTACACAGATGGTTCAGGTGTTGAGAGGTAGAAGTGTCATGGGGATTCTTAGCAAAAGCTAATGGTCGGCGTTTGGTGCAGGAGAGCCTAGCGTATGATACCACAACATCTAGTTTAAGAATGGAGGTGGAGGCGGTCAGTGCAGCTTTCCACTGGATGGAGAACATGATACATACACACATCGTGATTGTAACTGACTCAGAAAGCATGCTGAGGAGGGTGAGGACAGGCAGGCTTCGTGCAGTGGCTTGCTTCGCTTCGGAGGTCACAGGTGACAAGCATCACCTGGATCTTTTCTCCAGGGCATGCCGGTGTGCTGACTTGGTGGAGTATTGATGCATGACAAAGCAGACGTGGTTGCGGCCTTGTGGGAGCACGTTTACACCTCGGAGGAGCAAATGGATCACCATAGTCTGGCAAGAATGAGGTAGCGAGGAGTGACGAGGGGATCTGGTCGACGCTCGACACTCAGAGGAAAGGCGAGATGGACATATAATCAGATTACTACTGGAACTATTAGTGTTGGAATTCTTCGCTGGCTGCTGATGATGGGGACGGAGCGATTATGGGAATGCCCCGAATGCTGTGATGTCGGTTCCTAAATTAATCAATTAAACAATCACATCCATTCAAAAGTATAGGTTCTATGTAGCACTTCAACATTCTTTTCTCGTTTCAATTGATATCTCTTTATTTGTCAGTATGTTTTTCACCTTGCAAATGGCTACTTTCACAATGGCAATTCTTGTTCTAATTTCTTCAAGGCATCTCCCACCAGATGTTATGACTGTTCTAACTGTACGGATTCACTTGTTTAAGAATATCCCCATTTACTTGTATATTACACTGTGGTATTTCCTTCTTCCCAGTGACGACCATAATCTGTGTCTTCTTACAATTCTAACCCTAGTTGGTCACTGTGTGCAACAACCGCATCTATTAAGTGTTGCAGGTCCTGTTCATTGACTGCAATAAAGACTGTATCATCTGCATATCTAACGTTATTGATGCACCATCCCCCAATGTTGATTCCTTCCATATTTCTGAAAATATTTTCACTGTACAGGGAAACAAAATCTGGAGATATTACACTTTCCCTGTCCCTGTAATGTATATACCTAGGACGAAAAAGGGGTGGAAGAAATTTGTGTAATGAACAGACGAAGGGAATACACCCTGTTACATGCTCAGAGCTCTTGGATCAAGCATCGTGCCCGCTGTAGCACTCAGATATCTTCTGTGTCAGACAGCTTGGAGACCCAATACCCCAATGTCACCACTGCTATGTCAGTCACCGCTCTACGCTTAAACAATCGCTTAAAGTCAACATGGTTGACTTCATTGCACTGGGTTTTATCCCATATTCCTCTGTCTCTTTCCGCAGTGCAGAAAGCATCGCACAAACCACAAACTCCTTAGCTCTAGCGATGATCCACAGGAGTCTCCAAAAATTTTCACTCATGAACTGAAGGATGCGGCCCAGAATCGAACCCACAACCTCCGAAGCCTGGGTCGAACGGCTTGACCACTTCGCCACAGACTCCAATTAGTTACCTGGTCTAGTACTCTGTGTTATATGTGATATTCAACACATCACTAATCACATGCTGATTGTTGTATAAAATAGTAGTATTTGTGTTCAATGTAATATTCAACACATCACCAATCACATGCCAACTGTTGTATAAAATACAGGTCTAGTACTTTGTGTTCAATGTGATATTCAATACATCACCAATCAAATAAATATTGCTGTATAAAATACAAGTCTTCTCGTGTTCAATGTGATATTCAACATATCACCAATCACATAAATATTGCTGTATAAAATACAGGTCCAATACTTTGTGTTCTATGTGATATTCCTGTATGTGTACATTTGTATGTTTCCTTAGCGACTCAATGAACATGATCAAGAGGATAGAGGAGAAGAGGGATGGCCAAACAAGAACACTACGCAGGAAGCCAAAGAAGACTGATAAACCAACACAGAACTGGTGTCGTTAGCCGCTACACGCTGTGGGATTTGCTGAGGGAATCCGAGCACTTATGGACCGAATGGTTCGATGTGCAATGAGGATGATCTGTCGACTAACTAACTAATCCCTTGTTTATAATCCACAAGATCATTGAAATAGAGAGGGAATTAAACACATAGAGAAGATCATTAGAGACAGAGAAGAATAATGGGAGAACATGGAGGAAACTGGCTTAAATAGCAACAGTTAGTGTAACATGCATGAGGAACAGTGAAAGTAAAAAAGCGAGGTTGCAGTTGTGGGGTCAGAGTAAGGCAGATGTGGGCCCAGGAAGGTTAATCAAAATATTCAGCAAATGGGGTAGCCCCAAGACAGTGGGATGGTATGGCACGCACACGTCAAGATAAATCACCAGCAAAACGTGCCAAAGAAACAGGTTACAAAGACAAATCTGGAATGTAGTGTTCATGGGAATCTGTAATTAACGGATCAAGGGGGTAATAAATTCTGATATGGGGGGGGGGGGGGGGGTAACGAACAGGCCCAATATAGAGAGAAGGAAGTGATGGGCCAGGGTATTGAGTATCGGGTAAGTTACGGGACCTTGGCCCAGAGAACATACTGAGAGGAGTGGTTACAGTCAAGCTAACGGAGAGTCTGGCGTAACTGTCTATGTGCACTACGTTAAGAAGGCCTGTCAACAAAACTTTCTGGAATCATGTTATGCACGTCATCGAGTTTGTTTAGAATTAAAACAATATTTTGTGTGCAAACCGGTGTTCTCTAGTGACTCCTAGTTGTTGATCATAGTTAATTATTTGTGATAACTGTGGCTGACCCATCATGCACTAGTCAGTTAAATATGCATAATACATAGACCCTAGACTGATGCAAGTTGGCTAAGGGCTGATACTCCAAGAGGGGATAAAGAGCAGATAAAGAAGAAATGACACATTACAGCCATCACATTTGCTGGTTTCTCTCCCGTTTGTTTTCTCTTTTAAAGCTTCAGATTGAAATCACGGATACAAGATGCACCACAATAATTACTTTTCTAAGATTTCTAATCCATATGCATTCTCATGTGGAATATAAAATGGCCAGCTGGTAAAAAAAAAAAATTACCACAATCACTGTATTTTTATGGTGTGTTTCCAGTATGTTTACTTCTAAATCTTCAATTGAGCAAATGCCACACAACATGCATAAGTTTCTCTTGTATGCAACATCTTGTGACACTTCAGATGGTGAAATTGAGTAAATGATACAATCTAGTAAGGTTTCTATCCTGTATGGCAGTAAACAGGGTTGGTAGAATGGTGCAGGGATGTGTGGTACTCCCAGGATAACCGGATTGTGAAGGCAGATGTCCCATGTGAATGGATCTCCCCCCCCCCCCTTTTTTTCCGCATATCCTTTACATGACATCGCTGTCAACATCAGCATCTTTCACTTTCAGCTGATTGTTGATTTCTTGGCAAGATTACGCTCAGTAGTTTGTCACGAAAGTTTGGAGAGAACAATAATGGAAGGGTATATGCCTGGGAAGAGAGGAAGAGGAAGGCCAAAGAGAAGATGGGTGCAGGATGTGGCGGATGATCTCCAGATGGGTGTATCAGACGGGGGACATCTTGCTTATGATCGAGAGGTTTTCCATAAGGTTGTTATGGAAGCGGGTTCTGCAAAGGACATGCTACTGAATGAATGAATGAGTTTGTCATTGCTTTCTGAGCGACCGGCTCACATACCCCGTAAGTTACCGACGCAGAGAGAATCGTTACTGATTCTCGCGCACGTCACGTTACTCACGAGAGTATATGGGATTGCGCAGAAAGTAGTATAACTCCTAGACCAGGGAGACCGGTGCCCTCTTATTAGACAGAGTAAATTGAAGTAGTTGGGTATCACCTTCGGCAGGTGTATGCACTATAAAGATCATGTGGAGGCTTTGTGGTGAAGGCTTGTAAGGGACTTAATGCTTTGAGGGTTATGGCAGCAACCGGGTTAGAGCAGAGAGTGCTTTACAGGCTTTTTCAGCAGTTCAAAATGTATGCCACTGAGTATGGTTTGGGGATCCTGAGAGTATCAAAGAGCTAACTGGGACTGGCTTAAGGAATTGGGGGAATTACCAGGTGATAGGCTACTCATATGTGGACTCCGATGTGGTCTGCATAAATGACGAGAGACCGACGAAAATGGCAATGAGGTTTGGCGATGCAGATACAGCAATTGACTTGGCACTTGTCTTCCAGTCATCAGTCCTTGATGTAAAGTGGACTGTTTTGAATGACCATGGGAGTGATCACATGCCATGTTCAGTCCTGATCTCTAAATCTAGGAAAGTTAAGGTTGGGAGAGCGCACAAAACCTTCCAGTATGAGTGGACTGACAGCCTTCTTAGATGCCTCAGACAGGGGGCATGCAACAGGACCGTTAAAACTCCTATTTTGCAAACCCCATGGTGGACTCCAGAAGTAGACCATGCTTGGAAGCCAAAGAGAGCTGCAGTGAAGCAGCTAAGGAAAGTGCGACAGACACATCGAAGCTCAAGAGAGGAAGTGGATACAGCGGAAAATGTCAAAAGAGATAGGATAGAGGTTTTCAAGCGTTGTGCTGCAGAGGCCAAAATAGCAAAATGGGAATATTTCATGAAGGAGATTTGCGGTGATAAAACTCTGCGACAATTCTGAAAACTGCACAGACAAATACAAAGAAAAGATCGGCCTATGACAGTGGGAACAATTGATAGAGATGATGGTGTGCGTGTGACAACAGACAAAGAGAAAGGGAAGGTGTTTCTCCAGAGATTTGTTTTTAGTTTTTTTTAGCGCAGACCTGTCATAACGATACAGACACCAGGGATGCAGTTAGAGAGGAGCTATCTGGCACCATGAAGAATATGCATTATGAAGACATCATACCGGTTACCCCGGGATGGTTAACCCGGTCAACAAATGCCCGCAGAAGTCGGATGTGTCGGCCTAACGGCGCAAGAACGCAGCTTTGCTGTAAACAGGCACAACGCAATCACATCCGAAAAAAATCTCTGCATGAACGCAGAATAATATACCGGCTGAAGATGCTAAACATATTTTGAAGAAGGCAAAAGACACGGCACCAGGGCCTGTTGGGGGTGAGGTATGGCTTTGAGCGATGTAAACCTGAAGAAAATGACCGACTGCTTTAACCAGAGCATTAGGACAGCATCAATACCGCAGTACTGGGTGCACAACTATCTCATCCCTCTCCCAAAACCTTTCAAGGATCATTCAAAGCTTAGCGGCTTTAGGGTCATCAACCTTCAAAATACATTTGGGAAGGTTTTAGAGAAGATAGTCGCTGTCAAGCTGCAAGAGTTTTTGGAAAGGGGGAAGCTGCTTCCAAGAGGTCTGAGGAAAGGATACCTGGTCAAATGCATCCACTTTTGCCTTTGAAGTTTATGATGGTTCCAGAGTAGACAGAAAACGATGGCGGCAGCGCTTGATCTCGAGGATGCGTACAATAAAGTCAGATATGATATTTTGATGACCGCACTGATGGAGAAGGGGTGGTGAATCCCTGGCTGGTGCGCTGGATAGCAGCTGTCCTGTATTCTCGTCGGGTTGCTCTCCGTCTTGTTGCATGGACCTCATAGTCACATATTTTAACCCCGGGACTGCCACGGGGATCTGCAATCTCACCTGTGCTCTTTAACGTGTATACGAGCAAGATTGCAAACCTAGAAGCACCAGGGGTCGGAAGGATACTAACATTTGCAGATGATATTCTTGCATATAGGCAGGAGAGAGATAGGGAACAAACAGCCCAGGAGTTACAGGCGACAGTAGACAAACTGATTGACTGGTGCACAGATATGAGTGCTGTCATCTACTCAGGAAAAGGCGGCTGTTTTGTGGTGCTCTCTGGACAACAGGATTGTGAGAGCTGATACCCCGAACCTCACGATAGATGGTCAAGCATCAAGAGAGAGAACAAACTGAAGTATCTGAGAATCATATTTGACAGGAGCCTATCCTTCAAGGACCATGTGGAGACGGTTGTGACAAGATCTCAAAAGGGACTCAATGTACTTAAAACTATGGCTGCAATGGAATAAGATCAGAGAATGCTTTTCACACTATACCAGCACTTGATCCTCTCAGTGACTGATTATGGATTAGGACTGCTCACTGTCTCAAAGAGTCAGCTGGTGAAGCTAGAGCGCATACAGAACGAAGCAATGCGGGTCATTCTATGATGCACCAGAGACACCCCAGTAGTGTGTATGTGGTACATCCTTGGTTTGCCGACTGTTGACAAATTATAAAAACTCTTGGGTGCAGTAAAAAATTCGCACACTGTTCACTCGCCTTATATTTACTACATTCACTCTATCCTTGCTCTCGTCTTTCTCTCGCACATTCGTTCTCACATGTTAACCACAAAAAAAAACATGTTATGTTATTAAAATATTATTGTAAAATCTAATGAAAAAAAGAAAATAAATACTGGAAAACAATTTTAAAAATGCACAATAGTTTTGGCTCAGTCTACAAGTTATTGAGCCGAATAATAGTGCGATCTATTAGGATTGTGTATTTTCTATACAATATTTGCAAGTTGATTGGGTTGTTTGGCCTCATTCTAAGTAAACTAACTACTCTATTTAAATATGTTCTACTTTCGTGTACTGAGATTCACTAACTAAGGGAAGATAATTTATGTAATTAACTAAAATGGGTGACATGTGTTGGTTCCCTTAACTATTTCACTACCGCGAGCCCATCTGCTGCCAAAATGGATCGGCTGTGATGGCAATTGGTACTTTTATTGCCACAAAATTATCAGTGGTTTATTTGATTCATTTCTGCTCCATTTCGGAATTTTAAGTTACAGTAAACTGAAAAGTAGCACAGCAGAAATATAGCTACGTCATGATTGAGACGTCAAACATTAGTTAACATTGGATTTTTGTGTATTTTCAGTTTTAAAGTTGTTTATTTTGGTTTTTCACAATGGAAACGCCCACCAGTTTGCGTCCACGTAGTATGACTTGAGATCACGCTAGATTATTGTTTATAACTGTTTTAAACAATAGTGATTCCGATATCAGTGAATATTTAGAAAGAAGTTTTAGTTGTGTCTAAAGTTTTAGCACGTGGTGATAAAGAACAACCAGTGAATGTTCGTCAACAGCTGAGTGTCTGACAACGAAGCACGAATGGCTGAAGTTTACGTCTGTCATTATTGCTATGGGACTTGATCCAAGACCATGTATCAAAGACTACTGGTGTACAAGTGCACATTTATATACTCCTTGGTATGCCACTGCAACTACGTTTTCCAGTAATCGATTAGAATATATTTATCACACCATGTTTCACGTATGTGAACCAGAGGCAAAAAAAAAAAAAAAAAAAAAAAAATTGATCCTCTTGTTGACATGATTCTGAAGAAATTCCAGGAAACATTTTACCCACAAACAGTCCTACGAATCGCACACGATTCGCCATTTGCTGGACATTTAGGTTATGATAAGACAAGAGCCAGAATCTTGCCCATTTTTACTGGCCAAAATTTTGTAAAGACATTGAAAACTTTTGTCGTTCATGTACAATATGTCAACAATTAGTAAGAAAGGGTAAACATGTGACAGCAGAGGTCCAACCAACAACATTGGCCTCTAGACCATTTGAATGTGTAGCAGTAGATATAGTTGGACCTTTAAATCAGGTGTCCAACAAAGGAAACAGGTTCATTTTAAATCTGGTAGATTTCTGTTCGAGATGGGTAGAGGCGGTGGCGCTGAAATATATAAGTTCCAAAGATGTGGTTAACGTATTTTTACATCTGTTTTCTTGGTTTGGATTCCCCCGTACCATTCTATCAGATCGGGGAACACAATTTATATCAGCTGCAACGCAAGCTCTTACTAAATTGTTAGGAATCAAACAGTGTTTTACAAGTCCCTACCACACAGCGGCCAACGGAATCATAGAAAAAATACTATGATAGTTGATCTGTTCTACACTATACAGAAGATCCTCTGGTCACTGCCTGCTGCTCCATTCTCTACAGGCTATGATAGTTGATCTGTTCTACACTATACACAAGATCCTCTGGTCACTGCCTGCTGCTCCATTCTCTCCAGGCTATGATAGTTGATCTGTTCTACACTATACACAAGATCCTCTGGTCACTCCCATCCTAGCTGGCCCATATAGAACAGCCAAAGACATCCTTGTCAGCCCTCAAGGGAAGGCAGGGGCAGACCATGGGCATTCCTCACCATCCAAGGAGGCAGCGCTATAGTACTGGGCTCACCCAAGGAATCGTCACGTCCTGCACATGGCTGCTTAGCCTCACTTCCGTATATTGGGCTTTCCGTTCACCATAGGCTGTTCTTCCGGAAACCAGAAGAATGCAGTGTGCAGATGACATCCACACAGTGAGCTTTCGACTCGGACTTTCCGCGCAATTGATTTGCTATCCGAGCAATATTCCATTTCGTGCCACTAGGACACTTTTTCCACCTTATTTGAAGCCCACACAGTGAGCTTTTGATTCGGACTTTCCACGTAATGGATTTGCTATCCAAGCAATATTACATTTCGTGCCACTAGGACACTTTTTCCACCTTTTATGAAGCTCACACAGTGAGCTTTTGATTCGAACTTTCCACGTAATGGATTTGCTATCCGAGCAATATTCCATTTCATGCCTCTGGGAGGCTTTTGTAACCGACACACCTGTGGTATGAAGTGTGGCAGTCTGAATACTTCTTCATACACTTTTAAATGTCAACCTGTATGTAGTTAAAGTAAGCTGCGGTCAACTTGAGCTTGTTGATATCTCCATAGAGCTTGTCCTCAAATGAAGCAGGTGGATTTGCTATCCGAGCAATATTCCATTTCATGCCTCTGGGAGGCTTTTGTAACCGACACACCTGTGGTATGAAGTGTGGCAGTCTGAATACTTCTTCATACACCTTTAAATGTCAACCTGTATGTAGTTAAAGTAAGCTGCGGTCAACTTGAGCTTGTTGATATCTCCATAGAGCTTGTCCTCAAATGAAGCAGGTGTGGGCCAAAATATCTTTCTCTGTTCTGCATATATTGGGCAATCCTGAAGCAAATGTTTTGCTGTCATTATTCCAGGCTATGATAGTTGATCTGTTCTACACTATACACAAGATCCTCTGGTCACTGCCTGCTGCACCATTCTCTCCAGGCTATGATAGTTGATCTGTTCTACACTATACACAAGATCCTCTGGTCACTGCCTGCTGCACCATTCTCTCCAGGCAATGATAGTTTATGTGTTCTACACTATACATAAGATCCGCTGGTCACTGCCTGCTGCACCATTCTCTCCAGGCTATCATAGTTGATCTGTTCTACACTATACACAAGATCCTCTGGTCACTGCCTGCTGCACCATTCTCTCCAGGCTATGATAGTTGATCTGTTCTACACTATACACAAGATCCTCTGGTCACTGCCTGCTGCACCATTCTCTCCAGGCTATGATAGTTGATCTGTTCTACACTATACACAAGATCCTCTGGTCACTGCCTGCTGCACCATTCTCTCCAGGCTATGATAGTTGATCTGTTCTACACTATACACAAGATCCTCTGGTCACTCCCTGCTGCACCATTCTCTCCAGGCTATGATAGTTGATCTGTTCTATACTATACACAAGATCCTCTGGTCACTGCCTGCTGCACCATTCTCTCCAGGCTATGATAGTTGATCTGTTCTACACTATACACAAGATCCTCTGGTCACTGCCTGCTGCACCATTCTCTCCAGGCTATGATAGTTGATCTGTTCTACACTATACACAAGATCCTCTGGTCACTCCCTGCTGCACCATTCTCTCCAGGCTATGATAGTTGATCTGTTCTACACTATACACAAGATCATCTAGTCACTGCCTGCTGCACCATTCTCTCCAGGCTATGATAGTTGATCTGTTCTACACTATACACAAGATCCTCTGGTCACTGCCTGCTGCTCCATTCTCTCCAGGCTATGATAGTTGATCTGTTCTACACTATATACAAGATCCTCTGGTCACTCCCTGCTGCACCATTCTCTCCAGGCTATGATAGTTGATCTATTCTACACTATACACAAGATCCTCTGGTCACTCCCTGCTGCTCCATTCTCTCCAGGCTATGATAGTTGATCTGTTCTACACTATACACAAGATCCTCTGGTCACTCCCTGCTGCACCATTCTCTCCAGGCTATGATAGTTGATCTGTTCTACACTATACACAAGATCCTCTGGTCACTCCCTGCTGCACCATTCTCTCCAGGCTATGATAGTTGGTCTGTTCTACACTATACACAAGATCACACAGAGCCCTGACCACATCTGCCTTACCGTGCACCAATACCCCAGCCATCCATGCAGACCCACCCAGCCATCCATGCAGACCCACCCAGCCATCCCAAGCCTGGAGAAAAGCAATCATGATACCCCCCCTAAAATCAAGGAAAGATAGTTCCATTGCCTCTAGCTACAGACCAATTAGCCTCACCAGCTGTCTCTGCAAAACACTGGAGCGCATCATCAATCACAGACTGCAGTGGTACATTGAAAGTAAAAACATCCTTGTGCCACAGCAGGCTGGCTTTAGGCAGTGCTACTCTACGGAAGATCAGACAACCTACCTCTCTCAAGAAATTGAGGATGCATTCCAAGAGAAGAAGCTGGTGCTTGCGGCATGGATAGATCTGAAGAAAGCCTTTGACAAAGTCTGGAAAGAAGGTCTGATGAAGAAACTGAGAAACTTCAAAGTCAATGGAAGAATGTACAAATGGGTGAAAGCATACTTGCACAACAGAAGAGCCCGAGTACAGATAGACGGACTCAAGAGCAAGAAAGTACTACTGCGTCACGGTGTTCCCCAGGGCGGAGTATTGTCCCCCACACTTTTTCTAATCTTCATCAATGATCTTGTTGTTCAACTACCGCATGGAATTAAAGCGGCAATGTACGCTGATGACCTGGTCATTTGGAGCACAAATAAATATGCATCAGTGGCCACCAGATTGCTACAAAGAGCTGCAGATACATTTGCTGCATGGGCAAATAGATGGTGTGTCAGCATAATCACTGACAAATGCAGCACCACCCTATTTACCCTCTCTCCAAAACAAAAGGCAGGGATCATCCAGATAAATGGAACACCCCTAAGAGATGATAAAGAACCAACATACCTTGGAGTAACATTTGATGGCAGGCTGACATGGAGAAAGCACATCAACAAATCAGTAGCTAAAGCCAGAAGGAAAATAGCCATTCTGAGAAAGCTAAGTGGAACCACATGGGGAGCCAGTACGGAAAATACTTAGCAAAGTTTACCAACAGAGCATACGACCACACCTGGAATATGGGTCAACTGCGTGGTGTTCAGCATCAAAAACCACACTACAAGAGCTGGACAAGGTGCAAAATCAAGCACTTGGAGTCACCACAGGAGGGATGAGATCAACCCCTATAGTGGAAATGGAGAAGATGGGGAGGACACAGGCACTGAGTGAGTGCAGAGATACGAAAACGCTAATACAAGCAGAAAAGTTCCTCAGCTTGCCAGGCCACCCTATGAAGAACAGATTTGAAAACCTAGCTATGGGGCGGTTGAAAAGAAGTAGTTTTATCCACCAGGCCAAACGACTCTGCAGACAAACCACTGATCTGCCCACAGTTGGTATCCCCCTAACAACTATTCCAGAGCGAACTCCATGGAAAGATGAGCATAGACTATCGTTACAAATCCAGACAAAAGTGAGAGGAATATTTGACAAGGAAGAACAGAACAGTGTGCAGCGCAGAACAGCCACTCTCAGCTTCCTTGATGAAGAATACCCACAGGACCTCTGGATCCGAGTCTACACAGATGGGTCAGCACAAAATGCTGTTCGAAATGGAGGAGCGGGAGTGTACATAGAATACCCAAATAATACCAGGGACACAGCCAGAGTACCGACAGGAAAGTACTGCCATAACTATGATGCCAAAATTGAGGCAATCAAGATAGCAACAGAGAAATTACTAAATAACAGCAATGGTACACAACCTGTGATGCTACTGACAGGTGCAAAATCAGTACTCGAGGCGCTCCTCTCTGGGAAATTGCCAGTACTAATCACATTACTTTCTGAACTTAGCAGTCAGCATAAAGTCACCATACAGTGGATACCATCCCACTGTGGAGTACCCGGAAACGACAGAGCTGATCAATTGGCTAAGGAAGGAGCCAAAGAAGAACAGCCTGATGTGCCTGTAACATACCACCAAAAGAAAAGAATGATCAAATCAGTCAGAAAGCCACCAAAACCTGCTCAAGATGACTACCACGTTATGGACAGACCAGAAGAAGTCATTATTCTGCGCCTCAGAACAGGACACAATAGATTACGCAACCACATGTATACAAAATTCAAGATTGGTGAAACAGCCATGTGCACATGTGGATTGGCGTCGCAGACAGCAGAGCACATACTCCAAGACTGCCCAAAATATAACATATCTAGGCAAACCTTCTGGCCTAGAGAGACGACAGTGGAAGATAAACTCTATGGACCAATGTGTGAACTGAAAAAGACAGTTCAATTCATGCAAGAGACGACATTGGAGATATAGACATATTTCAAGCGAACGAAAGAAGAAGAAGAACAGCCATTCATGCAGACCCACCCAGCCATCCATGCAGACCCAGCCATCCATGCAGACCCAGCCAATCTGTCCACCTGCTCGTTTCCCACCACATCAGCATGTCCTGGGGACAAGATCCAACAAATGCTCCCTATCATTGATTTGTTTATTTGTAGCATGTCTGTCTTCACCTTTCTCAGTAAACTGTATGACTCCATTATAATCAGGCCATGCTTGTGCCTTTGTCCTCCAGCCAGCAGAATGTTATTGTAACTGCCTCTGTCTCAATTCTCAGACTAGATGTCATGGTATCTTATGCCAGGCACTTCTGTACATAATTCTGTCCATTAATCTTCGCTATGTTCCCCTAGGAATTCTGTTGCCTCTTAGCATAGAGCCATCCATGTAGATCAGTCGTTCTCAACCGGTGGGGAATTACCCCCTAGGGGGGAATTTTAGGGTTTCCAGGGGGGGTAATTAAGATTATTTCTAGATCGTGTTAATACAAGAACCGATTACTTGATATTGTTTTTCCCTTCATACTTTACGGTTCTGTACATCTCACCCTTCTAATATTCATTTCATAAAGTAAGTAGACCCACAAATCACATTTTATGTGGACGTCTAGACTTGTTTTAGTATATGCTATTAAATTTAGCTTCCATTATTATGTATAATGTGTAGGGGCGGGGGCGGGATTTTTAGGTAGGAAATATGAAAGGGGGGAATGACGTTCTGAAAATATGGTGAAGGGGGGCACGGGCCAAAAAAGGTTGAGAACCACTGATGTAGATGATTAAATCAGCTGGATGCGAACTGTTGTGAATCACTTGCTACATCTCCCATTCAGTGTAGCCTCTCGGCCAATCCCTGCATTCCTGGCTCAATGTAATTGACCCTGCACAGGCCTGACTTTTTTCCCCCTCCCAATGTTCTCAGGCATACACACTTCTCTGATAGTGTCCTCTGCCCGAGCCATCCATGATTTCTCTCTTATAAGTCTGTAGCCCTTAACTGTGTCCAGGGCTTCATGCAGCAGGTGTTCGTTGTCTGCAGCCACTCAGAGATATGATTTAACGTGCAGCACTTTAAACCCGTTTGCAATTTTGGGTAAAGCTAGGATGTATCGCTGTGACATGATGGATCAGAACCCCACATTTCCAGTCCAACACATTCATAAAAATACTTTAAGTCTGAACGGAGACCATTCCAGATAGAAGGGCTATTCTTAGAATCATAGGTTCCAGAACGCGGTGAGGTAGGGTAGCGATATGCGCCTGTCCTTTCATTGGCTAGTGCGTGGCAGCCCAAGCTATTCACTAGGCCACATTTGTCACGAATTGGCAGCCTTTACTTCCCAGAACAATTTTCGGTTCACTTTTGATGGGCCACGTAGAGAATCAACAGACGAACAAAACTGTTTTCTCTATATTCAAGGCTATACCGTCTTGACGTAAGCTTGCAAACCCTGCAAGTAAACAAACCACCAGGAATGGCTTTCTATTTGGGAAGTTAATTTGACACCAGTACCAGTCACCCCCAGATTTGTTATCAATCCAGCCAGACGGGAGGGCAGACTCAGGGGACGGAATAGTAATTAAAACCAACCAGCCATGACGTAAGCTTGCAGATGGCAAGTAAAATGGCAACTAGATAATTAGTATACACCTTGGGAAACTGCTGACCCAGACATGCTGAATCAACAATGAACTGGGCCATGGACTGTGTAATTAAAACCGACCAGGCATGACACCTGATAAGAATAGCTAGGAAATCGCCCAACCGCGATGGATGACCCCATCTGGTAGAGACTAGAGGCGCAAGGTGTGAAATCACTGATAAGACTTAGTGGGCTAATAATGGTCAGACCCACAGGTGTGAAGGCTAGTGTGCATGCAGAAAGAATTTTATGACTGGACAGACTTGGAGTTAATTGCAATTACTGTCAGGAGGAGATAAGAAGAATTTATGACGGGAATGCCAGGAGATAATACGGTCTGCTTGACTCAGCTTAAATAAGGGTCCCTAGCCTGTTTTATGTTAGATTAAGTTTGACTTCAGAACAGGTAGGAACTATCTCAATGTCTGTAGTCATATGCATGATTTTTATGTTGGCTTCTAGGAATTATTTCTTAGTAACTAGTCCCTTAGTAATTCTCTTAGTTTCTTAGATGGATGGACCGATTTTCAGTCTATATCTGATCTAGGTTATTGCAAGAACTATCATTGTCATAGGTTACTTGAGTGTTCTTTCTGAGTTCTGTGTTCAATATCATTGTGCTGTAAGTGCTACTCTTCTGAGAAGTAGAAACTTATGGAAGGCAGGTCTTGTCTAGATATACTTGAGGTGTCGTAGCAGATGCTTGCCATCTCTTTCTAAACTAGACTAGTTGCTTTTTGGTGTGTGCATTTGTTGTACAGAATATAGTCAACTGACTATTTATTTAATTCTTACAACAGCAGGTGATTAAACCGGGCAGCTCAGCAAATATAGCTGGTCTGTGTGGTAACTTCAATTAAGACCTGTTGTATATCTCATTTTGTAGCTATACAATATTAGTACTCATTAATAATGACTGATGCTATTATATTGAGTATCATTATATGTCCATCTTGAAGTAATATAATGTTTACGGATATGTTGGATGTATGTATGTGTAATTTCATAAACTAACTAGTGCATTATGCTATGATGTTAAAGTATCATATGTCTAGTTTAATCAATATGTTTATGTGTATTGGATGTTTGATATATTGATTTGTCATATGCAAACCTACCAATATGAAGTGTTATGCTATTGTCTGCGCATTGGCACATTGGCCAATGATTGTGTTGGAAGCAGAGGTGTAATGGTACAGACATTACCCACAATTGGTAGTATAGGGTATATGGTGCTAAACTTTCTCAGTGTATTGTGGGCGTGCGTCCACGGTAATGCATGGAAACCTGGCACAGCTACTTGTCACGGCTTGTAAGCCCGGATGATCAGGCATTATTATAATACCCTTACCAACCCTGTGAGCTGCTAAACTAACATTGGACGGAGCGGCTGTACTGACACAGAATTTCTGTATTAGCGACATGGACATGGGGCGGCAGAAATGTAATCATTACAGGCGTGTGAGACAATTGAAAAGCCCGTCCCAGACTAAAGACAGTAGGGAGAAGGAGGATGGTGAACACAGTAGAGCTGGAAGATAAACTTGGCCAGACTGGTCATTGTATATGTTTGTGTTATGATATGTTTTAATTAGGATTGCGCTGATGTAGAACTGATATAACACATTCTTGACTTTCTTTCAAGCTCTCACAAGGAGCACCTATGTTATAGATCTCAAGACTAGAGACTACTGACTAGGTAGAGCTCAGGACTGACAGGATCGTCAGAATACCGGCAAGCTGTTTCTTTTGTGTGAGTCTACTGGAGAGTGGGGATCTGGACCACAGATTCCAGATAGATGAAGTAACAAGTAAAGTTACGTAATGTTTGTCATCAATATCAATATGTATATGATTTCATCATCCTCATATTGACAATCATCCTATGTCTATTGTTATGATTAGCAAATAAATGTTGTAGTATTGTAACTCATAGTTCTGTCGTTATATTTTAATTCCAATTGTGCATACGTGTTGTGTGTGTACATTGGTGGGGGTTCACTTACACACCAAGGAAGGGAGCAGTCAGGGAGAAAAACCTGTACTGAGATAGTTGTCTTTACACTTTAATTCAGACGTAAAAATCTATTCTAGCTAACCTTCTTCTTCCCATCCTTGGCGAATATTCAGCACAGTTCATTTTAATTTTGTAACGAGCCACTTGGAGCTGTACGTTGGATATTCAGGGGCCTAATCTATAGTTCAGCCATATAGATTTTGTCCCTAGTCAGTTTCTGACTATTAGGGGTTGCTCGCCAGTGAAAAATACTTTCATCTAGCCGGTGGGGCACCCCGACTTATGACAGATTGGGCTTCTCGTCTGGAATTTGAATTCGGACTTCTCGCTTTCAATAGACTCCGGTACTAGACCCTAGACATACGATTTTAAAAGTTAACTCTTGTAATCTTCAGTCATCAAAATAGACTATCATCAGATGTAGCTAATTTTAGTTGAGGAAGTTACAGAGTATAGATATAACTTTTCAAAAGTGTATAACAGATAAGAACTTATGAGAAACTACCTCATCTATCATTTATTGATAAGTATTTTAATTCTTATCATTTAGTGTATCATTCATCATTTAATGATAACTGACCACTTTAATCATATTTACATTGATGTGTTTGATGATTTAACTGCTTGATTGATTTGCCATTTTATGCTACTTATGCCATTTTCATTATGACATGTATGCAGTGCATTTTAATGTTTATTTAGGTAAATATTACTGTTGATTACTGTGTAGTATATCTCTCACACTTACTTCACTGCTGTCGCCAGGTACTACTTGAATATTATTTTCAGTTGTCTTTCACTGCTGAGGCTAAACTATACACATTGGATAGCGTAGACTGTCAGTAGTTAACTCTTGTCTTTCTAGCTTAGATCTGATTTTTGATATATACATAGGAGCTTACCTGAATATAGTCATTAGCAATTATGTCTTAGCTTCACCGGAATCTTGAAGAGGATCATGAAGGCGCGCGCAGATTTCTCAGAGACCGCGAGAGGGTGGGGCATAAGAGAAGGCTTAGAGGGAGAGCAACTAGAAACATATATCATAGCTGAGTTAGAATGGTGGGACCAAGAAGAAGAAATTATGTTTAAAGAAAATGATGAGTTCTTTGAAGCACAAGAGCGTAGCAAAACTGAAGGAGTAAAGATGGAGAAAACGCATATGGAAGCAGTCAATGGCAGAGAAGCTAACCTTTCTAGCGGAACATAAGGTAGGAGATATGGATGCTCACCCAACCAGGAAGGAAGGGACATCTTTGCCACCCACCGCGGAATCAGAGTTAGTGGACCGGGAACTACAGGTTCTCATTCGACCCTGTCCTAAACGGAAAAGAGGGAAGAAAAAACGTGCCAAGGGCACTTCAAACAGTCACAAACGTGATAACTGTTTGCACCACGGCAATAGTCGTTTGACAGTAGAGGACCTTCAGGAAAACCACTTGACTTCTACGAGAAATGAATCTCGAGAGAAAGAGGAACTGAAGACAACCTTTAATGAGGTCGCAGGCGGAGACCTAGCCGATTCTCACATTCCCTTCTGTTCACAGAATCACGAAGTGGAATTACATCTGACTGAAATAGGGAGGATGGAAGTAACGGAATCCCAGGTGAATTTCATTACTGCAACGCGGGAAGAATCACTAATTATCAGTTCAGATAATTTAACTGGTCCGCCAGTACAAGACTCCCAGGAATCTCATTTTACTTCAACGAGAGGTGAAACTCAAGAGGAAGATGACCTGAGGACATCTTTTAAGGAGGTCGGAGATCGAAAGGTAACCGACTTTATTATTCCCTTCAGCTCAGGAGAGGATGAAGTGGGATTAAATTTGACTGACAGAGGGATGAAGGATGACCCGGAACCCCTTGTGATCTTTGAGGCTGCAGCTCAGGACAAGACACTAGATCTCAGTTCAAATCATTTACCTATTGTGATGGATTGCTTAGACAGCCCACCACAGGATTTACCTCAACTGGACTTAGCCCATGAAAGCAGGACCAGAGAGGAACATCCAGACCAGGAAACATTTCCAGTTGTTATCTCACAGTATACCAGTTCGGAGACTCAAGAAACACAGGGAATTGTCATGAGCCAGAATATGGACTCTGATATTGTGCAGACAACATTGTCTGTAGTTGCTAAAGAAGAAAATTCTTTGCACAAGATGGAGGAAGAAACGCCTATCATCTCATTAGCTGAAGTTATCAGGGAATTCCAGCAACAGGGACCTGAAGTAACAGAAGTCAAGAGTGGTTTGGAATCAACACTCTTAGGACTCAATCTACCCTTCAGTCAGGTCGATTTGATAGGAGTAGATCAGCTATTTGTGGATACTTTATTCAAAAGTAACTCCACTTTATCGCCTGTGAATAACTATGTTATTTCTCAAGGCTGGACAACTTGGCACACTAAATTTCCAATTTCTAGCACGGTTTTCACACGAAACTCTAATGCAGAGAAACTCAGCCCATTAACTGATTATCAGGGGAAGAAACCGCGACACCGAGGAGGGACGATTGTTACGCCCGACTTTGAAGGAGGAAAGCGCCAGTTGAATTTATATCATGGGACCATGATGTGTAACATTATTCCTTTTAAAAGGAAGCTATTGATGGATCTGTTAAGGATCTATAATGGATGGAGGAATATCACGGAGACAAGCTTTGCTGTGGCCAGCTTATGCGAGACTTCACTACGGGTACATCCTCGGCTGAAAGGAGTAAATCACGTGAGTGAATGGTGTAAAACGATTGCTGCCCAGAGGCGTATTAGAATCCCGTTGATTGTGATCTTTCCCAGAGGGGTAAAATTACAACCTCCTGACAATTACCGGATTTTACCAAGCTATTGCATGGAATCCCGGCCGAAAACCAGGTACAAGGATCTATCCAGAGTATCTTGGAGTATGGAAATGGAACGTCTTTATGCAGAGCAGGACAACCCACTGCCACAAGGAATATTGGAAACCTTTAGGCAGATACAGAACGGAGAGTGCTTAGGCATTATTCTGGGATGTACGGCGTGCTTTGACAAAAGATTTCTGGCAGAAACTTTTTTTTAAGGGGAAAGCTCTGTCACGAATTGGCAGCCTTTACTTCCCAGAACAATTTTCGGTTCACTTTTGATAGGGCCATGTAGAGGAATCAACAGACGAACAAAACTGTTTTCTCTATATTCAAGGCTATACCGTCTTGACGTAAGCTTGCAAAACCTGCAAGTAAACAAACCACCAGGAATGGCTTTCTATTTGGGAAGTTAATTTGACACCAGTACCAGTCACCCCCATATTGTTATCAATCCAGCCAGACGGGAGGGCAGACTCAGGGGACGGAATAGTAATTAAAACCAACCAGCCATGACGTAAGCTTGCAGATGGCAAGTAAAATGGCAACTAGATAATTAGTATACACCTTGGGAAACTGCTGACCCAGACATGCTGAATCAACAATGAACTGGGCCATGGACTGTGTAATTAAAACCGACCAGGCATGACACCTGATAAGAATAGCTAGGAAATCGCCCAACCGCGATGGATGACCCCATCTGGTAGAGACTAGAGGCGCAAGGTGTGAAATCACTGATAAGACTTAGTGGGCTAATAATTGTCAGACCCACAGGTGTGACTGGACAGACTTGGAGTTAATTGCAATTACCGTCCGGTGGAGATAAGAAGAATTTATGAGGGGAATGCCAGGAGATAATATGGTCTGCTTGACTCAGCTTAAATAAGGGTCCCTAGCCTGTTTTATGTTAGATTAAGTTTGACTTCAGAACAGGTAGGAACTATCTCAATGTCTGTAGTCATATGCATGATTTTATGTTGGCTTCTAGGAATTATTTCTTAGTAACTAGTCCCTTAGTAAGTCTCTTAGTTTCTTAGATGGATGGACCGATTTTCAGTCTATATCTGATCTAGGTTATTGCAAGAACTATCATTGTCATAGGTTACTTGAGTGTTCTTTCTGAGTTCTGTGTTCAATATCATTGTGCTGTAAGTGCTACTCTTCTGAGAAGTAGAAACTTATGGAAGGCAGGTCTTGTCTAGATATACTTGAGGTGTCGTAGCAGATGCTTGCCATCTCTTTCTAAACTAGACTAGTCTGCTTTTTGGTGTGTGCATTTGTTGTACAGAATATAGTCAACTGACTATTTATTTAATTCTTACAACAGCAGGTGATTAAACCGGGCAGCTCAGCAAATATAGCTGGTCTGTGTGGTAACTTCAATTAGACCTGTTGTATATCTCATTTTGTAGCTATACAATATTAGTACTCATTAATAATGACTGATGCTATTATATTGAAGTATCATTATATGTCCATCTTGAAGTAATATAATGTTTACGGATATGTTGGATGTATGTATGTGTAATTTCATAAACTAACTAGTGCATTATGCTATGATGTTAAAGTATCATATGTCTAGTTTAATCAATGTGTTTATGTGTATTGGATGTTTGATATATTGATTTGTCATATGCAAACCTACCAATATGAAGTGTTATGCTATTGTCTGCGCATTGGCACATTGGCCAATGATTGTGTTGGAAGCAGAGGTGTAATGGTACAGACATTACCCACAATTGGTAGTATAGGGTATATGGTGCTAAACTTTCTCAGTGTATTGTGGGCGTGCGTCCACGGTAATGCATGGAAACCTGGCACAGCTACTGGTCACGGCTTGCAAGCCCGGATGATCAGGCATTGTTATAATACCATTACCGACCCTGTGAGCTGCTAAACTAACATTGGACGGAGCGGCTGTACTGACACAGAATTTCTGTATTAGCGACATGGACATGGGGCGGCAGAAATGTAATCATTACAGGCGTGTGAGACAATTGAAAAGCCCGTCCCAGACTAAAGACAGTAGGGAGAAGGAGGATGGTGAACGCAGTAGAGCTGGAAGATAAACTTGGCCAGACTGGTCATTGTATATGTTTGTGTTATGATATGTTTTAATTAGGATTGCGCTGATGTAGAACTGATATAACACATTCTTGACTTTCTTTCAAGCTCTCACAAGGAGCACCTATGTTATAGATCTCAAGACTAGAGACTACTGACTAGGAGTGTCAGGACTGACAGGATCGTCAGAATACCGGCAAGCTGTTTCTTTTGTGTGTGTCTACTGGAGAGTGGGGATCTGGACCACAGATTCCAGATAGATGAAGTAACAAGTAAAGTTACGTAATGTTGTCATCAATATCAATATGTATATGATTTCATCATCCTCATATTGACAATCATCCTATGTCTATTGTTATGATTAGTAAATAAATGTTGTAGTATTGTAACTCATAGTTCTGTCGTTATATTTTAATTCCAATTGTGCATACGCGTTGTGTGTGTACATTGGTGGGGGTTCACTTACACACCAAGGAAGGGAGCAGTCAGGGAGAAAAACCTGTACTGGAATAGTTGTCTTTACACTTTAATTCAGACGTAAAAATCTATTCTAGCTAACCTTCTTCTTCCCATCCTTGGCGAATATTCAGCACAGTTCATTTTAATTTTGTAACGAGCCACTTGGAGCTGTACGTTGGATATTCAGGGGCCTAATCTATAGTTCAGCCATATAGATTTTGTCCCTAGTCAGTTTCTGACTATTAGGGGTTGCTCGCCAGTGAAAAATACTTTCATCTAGCCGGTGGGGCACCCCGACTTATGACAACATTTGAAAATCTGGTAGTTTGAAGCGGGATTCCATCAGGAGCAGTCGCAATTTGTGATGTGGGGACTCAACATGCCCTTAAAGATTCTATAATATATTGTTCTCTGGATAACAGGTACCACTTTAAAACATACTTTAATGTTGTGGTTATGCCTAGTGAACGAAAGAGAAGAATATGAGAGGATTTTATGAATAAAATGTGAAAGTGAAAACAGAACTTCTGTGCGCCAGTATTCTGAATACTGCTTCTTCAACCTGTCAGGTCTTCTATGCTGTATACTCCAAGTGCATATCATCCGCTGTTGTGACTGGTTGCGTATGCTTGATGATTGTAAATCACACTCAATGCAAATTCGCAAACCCCTTGTGCATTCTTAATGCCTAGGATGACTCATTCTTAACCAGACTGTACACTGCTTTTGCGAGTTAGCATTTGGCAGTCTGAATTGGAATGCGTGATTTAACATGTATAAGTTCCTTTGTAAACGCTGAAAATGCTGGAGTGAGTAACTGGTGATTTGATAAGTTGCCTCTCACATTTAATAGAAAGAAAGATGCTTCAATATCCATATATAAGCAGGACGTGTATGGCACGCCAGAATTGCAAAGTTCATGTGATGCCTGGTGGCTAAAATCAAGAGAATTAATATAATTTCTCCCTGAAGTATTACACTAGTACCTCTACTGTTGGATGGTTCATATAAACTAGTTCCTAAAAGGACAATAGGTGTGTGAACCTGTGTCTTAGTTGGCTGAATATAAGATCTGGCTCATGCAAATTCACAAGGACTAAACATGTTTTTCCCATATGTGCTTTGGTGCATATGTGAACAATTGCTTATGCCATTGAGCTTCTGTTACCTACTGTGAGATATGGACATTACTCAGTGGGGAAAGAACATGATAATGATGATGTACATGTGAGCCAAGTCTGGTCTAAAAAAGGGTGCGGTCTGGCATTGCTGTGTGAGTGTAAATGGAATAGGACATTCATGCACCGCCATCACAACCATTGGAAGTGATGTTTGGGCTGCTAATTTGGTAAATGCCATTAGTTTAATACATATTGCATATTGCAGTTGTAAATGCCTATTTTCCATCTGCCTCAACATGCCTGTTCATGTGCTGATTCATAATGCCTGTCCCATGTTGCTATGTCACAATGCTTGCTTATGCTGCTTGCCTTATAGTGCTTGTTTTAAAATGCTTGTAATTGTGTAAGCTACCCTGTCTCAATATATAGGCTTGTGATTACCACAGATAAAGGTGAATAATGAAAACATATCACCCAAAGTACATCAGAGTGAAATACACTTCATCATCACCAGGAGAGCTGTGTTTGGTTAACATCCTCCCTTTCCTCCCCATCTCCATCTGTGTATGTTAATGTATGATAAAATCATCTTTTAACAAATGTAAAGAGATGTTGTGCCATTTTGTATATTGACAGAGAACAAGAGGATGGTGGAGAGGCCTTTTCATATATCATCTGGGACAACTAACCAGTAGTCCCTAAATCCAGAACCAGCTCCCTATAAGTAACCCTAAGGAAAATCACAGATGACCACCAGCTGATTTGCCAGCCTTTAAACCTGCGCCCCAAATGGAATACTTATTCATTTTCCTAGAATTCCAAAACACAGGAATGTCTTGGAGGATTTATCTCAGCTCTCTAACCGCTGAATGTGAAAGGGAGAGGAATAGTTCTGAAGACTTCAATGATTAGAAGTACAGTGATCATAATTATCAGAATCATCTGAGAACGAAAACAACACAAGTCTCTGGTTGTTAACCCCATTCAAGAAAATAGCTTGCAATGATTGTTCATCTAGAACTTATCTTGGATAAATCCCAGCATAGTGCTCACCCAGTAATCATTGAAGAAGACTTGAAGAGTAAGTGAGGTGGACTAGATATGTGAAGTCCCCAGTGACAGTTTTCACAGACATTCTGGTCAACAGAGAGATTCAGTACCTTATCACTACCAATTCTGTTCTCAAGAGGAAATGATCTGCCATGGGACTTATTACAGGAAATCTGCTACCTGGAGCTGATCCAATCTTAATTGCTGAGGATAACAGGGTGCAAACTGATCCAGAACAGTTTTTCCTTCCTTAAGTTTTTCCCATAAATAGGATTTTTATGAAAACTTCCCAGAGACAGAGATTGATGATAGATACCGAGAATCAGTGGTGTAGTTAGAGAGGAGAGGAGGAGGAGAGTTTATTTATTGGTTGGAGGAGGGGTTAAGAGTTGGTGTATCATGTTTATCTACATGCATGTGTGACATATTTGGTACATTTTATATGTATTTTGTTTGAAGTGTTGACATGACAGGAGATGAAACATTGGTCTTCACTCGACCCACCATCAGCTCAATAAAGTGTATTTAATGAATCAGTGTTTTAAGTACATGTCTCAAGAGAATGTCTTGTACAGTTGCTGTCAAGTATTGTCTCTGGTGACTGTCTTAAGTTGCTGTGGTTGGTTATACATACTGTGAAAAGTCCTGTATAGATGTTGTCAAGTATCTAATGATGTATGTCTTGTACAATGGTTTGTGTAAACATTTCCTTGTGAATGTATGTCCCACTTTTGTCAAGAACCTGTCATGTAGATGTCTTGTTCAACAGATGTTATGTACAGTTATTGTTGAGTTTATCTACAATTATTAAATCCTACAGTCCCAAAGTAATTGGACAAAACTGATATAGGTCACACTGACAGATAAAAAAGGGAAGATCTAATGTGATGGACGAATAGCACACTGGCAACATTATGTTGAGTGAGATGGATCCTTAGTTGTACAGAGGCTAATAGTTCAGATCTTCTTTTGGTCTTCAGGGAACATTTTTCTTCTTTTATAAATTTCTGTGTAGATACATAGTAGTCTCACAGTGGGGGTTGAGCCAAAGAAAAATGGTTCTCCAAAAAGGCTATTGCGGGAATGATTATCTCATTTGAGGGACCTCTAGACATAAACGTGCAAAATCATATTCTTTATCTTGTTATTTATTATTCAAGATATATCTGCAGAGAACACTACTAACTAGGTCCTCTGTCAACTATCAAATTTGTCACAATCGCATACACCAGTGTGTTCTTTGGGCTTCCCAATATCACCTGAATAGTATGTGCTCTAGTTTCACAAGCTAATGCTTTGACACTGTGAGCTGTTCCAATCCATACTCAATTATTGACAGAATCAGATGGTGATAGAGTATGATCAACATTCTTAGCTCCTGCCAATTGCTGCTATGCTGTTCAGTGCCCAAGTTCCTTCTTAGATCTCATACCAATTTCTTCTATGTGATCTCTGAATGGCAGGCTTCTGTCGAAAGTGATTCCTTTTATCTTTTAACATGTCTGCCATTTATTGTGAGAGCTGGGATGTCAACTTTAACAATCCTATTGTCTAGAGATGTCTTTTCTAGGTTAATGACCCTACCCATTTCTGTACACTAATCTATCACTTTGTTTACTGTCTCCTATAAAGTGTGTGCTATTTGCATGCGGTCTCTCCCCTGCCTATATGCAAGGACAACATCTGTAAATGTCAGTATCCTTCCAACCCCTGGTGCATCAATGCTTGCAATCTTGCTTGTGTAAACATTGTATTTCACAGATGATATTGCAAACCCCAGGGTAAATATACATCACTCACATGCGAAGAGGGAAGAGCAATCCAATAAGATTGCACGATAACTGCTTTCCAATGCACCACATTCTCTTGTGACAACTTGAGTAAATTATGCACTGCAATCATTACATGTATAAAAGTTCTATACTGTATGTGTTCTTTTGTGCTTCAGGAAGTCAGATCAAAGAAAATAATCACCACAATTGACACGTTTGTAAGGTGTCCCTCAGGTAAGTCTTCTCACATGGTACATGAATGAGCCAGCATGAATGAACAGCATGCCACAATTAGCACATTTATAAGGTTTAGCCTGGTGTAAGTTCCCACTGGGTACTTTAGACAGTGAGCTTTAGTAAAAGATGCACTACAATAATACTAATTGTAACCTTCTCTTGTGTATATGTTTAATTGTTACACACAGAAATTCAACATGGGCAAATGCCACACCACTAAAATCACCACATTTGTAATGTATCTCATGAATGTGTACTCTTGTGCTGTTTCAGCTTGTCAATACAGTTAAAATATGCACCACAATCATCACTTATGTAAAGTTTCTCTCCTGTATGTCGTCTCTTGTGTAGCTTCAGACTGCCAGCATAAAAAAATATGCACCACAATCATCACATTTGTAAGGTTTCTCTTCTTTATGTGTTCCCTTATGGCATGTCATATGGTGAACATAATTAAAAGATAAGTGGCACCTATCACATTTGTAAGGTTTCTCTCATGTATGTGTTCTCTTATGGAGCTTCACATTGTTCACATGAGTAAATGATGCACCACAATCTTCTTCTTCTGTGTTCATCCAGAAGAGTTTTTTGGACGTGATTGCGTTGTGCCTGTTTACAGTAGAGCTGCGTTCTTGTGCTGTTAGGCTGACACATCCGACTTCTGTGGGCATTTGTTGACCAGGTTAACCTTCCCAGGGACCACAATCATCACATTTGTAATGTTTAACTCTCCCGTGTGTTGCCGGGGCCCATAAGGGAAGCAAAGAATAGCAACACTGTAGCCTACCACGCATGTCATAAGAGGCGACTAAGGAGGCTTGATGGTTCCGCCGTCCTGCTACTGAGTGAGTGCGTGGCGAGACACTGTGAGCTGTGAGTTTCGTGTGAGATGCTTTTGAATCTGCACGAGGTTATTTGGAACGTGATTGCATGTTCGGAGTAATGGCAGCTGGCTATGTCCCAGAGCTGACCGGTTTTTGCCTTAAGCAGAAATGCGTGGCTGCTGGGCTTCTGGTTGACTGCCACTGCCATCGACGATGAACTGTATTTTCGTGGACTGTGTGGGCGAACATCTAGGAAACATCCAGATGGGAAAATGACTGCTGATTCCATCAGAGATGAACTGGGTGTTTCGTGGGGGACTGGTGTGTTGACATTCTGGCGGCGGCATTATGTACAGTGTATCTGTGCGGGCTGTTGTTTGTTGAGACTCCTGTCTTTTCCATTTTTCACATTGGGGAGCGTTTTGTGTGATATTCACTGGCACAGGAACAGAGCATAATGGGGACAACCCATTGCTGTGAGGTTGGAACCACGACTAACTAACTAACTAATGTTTAACTCCTGTGTGTCTTCTTATGTGCTGCTTTAAATTGCCAACATGAGTAAAAGATGCACCACAGTCATCACATTTGTAAGGTGTCTTTCCTGTATGTGTTCTCTTGTGGCACTTCAGATGGCTAAAATTAGTAAAAGATGCACCACAACCATCACATTTGTAAGGTTTCTCTCCTTGTATGTGTTCTCTTGTGGCACTTCAGACTGCTAGAATAGTAAAAGATGCACCACAGTCATCACATAAATAAGGTTTCTCTCCTGTATGTTTTCGCTTATGGTGCCTTCAGACTGCTAGAACGAGTAAAAGATCTACCACAATCATCACAGCTATAAGGTTTCTCTCCTGTATGTTTTTGCTTATGGCGCTTCAGACTGCTAGAACAAGTAAAAGATGCACCACAATCTTTACAGCTATAAGGTTTCTCTCCTGTATGTTTTCGCTTATGGTACTTCAGACTGCTAGAATCAGTAAAAGATGCACCACAATCATCACATTTGTAAGGTTTCTCTCCTGTATGTGTTCTCTTGTGGCACTTCAGATGGCTAGAACTAGTAAAAGATGCACCACAATCATCACATTTGCAAGGTTTCTCTCCTGTGTGTATTCGCATGTGGTACTTCAGATTGCCCACTTTAGTAAAAGATGCACCACAGTCATCACATTTGTAAGGTTTCTCTCCTGTATGTGTTCTCTTGTGGCACTTCAGACTGCTAGAATCAGTAAAAGATGCACCACAATCATCACAGCTATAAGGTTTCTCTCTTGTATGTGTTCTCTTGTGGCACTTCAGATGGCTAGAATTAGTAAAAGATGCACCACAACCATCACATTTGTAAGGTTTCTCTCCTGTATGTGTTCTCTTGTGGCACTTCAGATTGCTAGAATCAGTAAAAGATGCACCACAATCATCACATTTGTAAGGTTTCTCTCCTGTATGTGTTCTCTTGTGGCACTTCAGATTGCTAGAATCAGTAAAAGATGCACCACAATCATCACATTTGTAAGGTTTCTCTCCTGCATGCATTCGCATGTGGTACTTCAGACTGCCCACTTTAATAAAAGATGCACCACAATCATCACATTTGTACGATTTCTCTTCTGTATTTGTTCTTATCTTTCTGATTAAATATCTGTCTACACCAATAGTTAAATGACAAACATCAGACATGTATTGTGCATCTTCTGTTTCTATTCTATCATGAATACAATTGGTATGACTGTCATGATAATCTAGAGACTTCTCAGAGATCTGTGTACATGTCACTGGTGTTTCTACAGTTTGTAATTCACTCGTCTCATTAGCCACACACTTTAGTTTAGTGTTAATTTCATTGGTAGATGACACACACTCTGATATTTGATCACATTCCTCATGTTTTACTGAAGTTATAGAACTATTCTCAATCCCACTATCATCAGGTGATATTTTTCCATGGTGAGTGCGAGTTAATTTATTTTCAGTCACTTTTGATCCTGTGTCTGTGTGTCCTGCCATGTCTTCAAGGCTGCAGCAACCTTCCATGCCTACCATGTTATTGAATCTGGCATGAGTTTTGTAATCATAGAACACATCTGGAAGTTCTTGCTTCACAAACTCCAATTTAATGTTATCAGATGCCATCTTCTCTATTTGTGGCTGCACTTATGTGAAATAGGAAGTCACAACTCTGGCAACAGTGGTGTGTTTCTGAAATGCACAAACAGTGAACATTTAGCTAAACATTAGAGTGGCCTGCTAATCTTAGTCTATAAAGTGAACATTTACTGTAAATGATCTATAGCACCTGAACAGTAACTGCAAGTATAATCTCTCAAATCTACTTTAGTAATTGTGAAATAATCCACATCTGTATGTTGCCATAGGAAAGATGCATGTTCTCAAAAATGTTACTTTCATTTGTTTGTTGGTGTTGTGCCAACACACTGTAATCTCTACATTGCTATGGCCAGTCTCCTTAACACACTTTAATCTCTACATTGCTATGGCCAGTCTCCTTAACACACTTTAATCTTGATTATTTGGTTGTTTCGGGATTTGAAATTTAAATATTGAACACAACCCACTACTGGCAACGCCGATCGCATTCCGGCACGAACCTAAGGCCTATCCACGTCATGGAAGCACTATACTCGAGTTTCGCCCTCGTTTGAGCTCGTCAGTAGTGCATATCCCTGACCGGATCCGGAAACAAGTCCCGGATCACGCGTGTGAAGCGGGTGTGTAACCACGCAGCACACACTGGACACGCCAAATTATCACACCGGAATACCACAACGCTACCCATCGTAGGCTATGCTCAAGATTGTCCAATCGCCGCGACTGACGTCCGTCAATCGATGTGGACCCGAACGATCAGGACTTCTCACTGGCAAGGAACACCAGGCCTCCTAAATCCAGTGAGCAATGATAAAATTGATTATTTGGTTGTTTCGGGATTTGAAATTTAAATATTGACACAACCCACTACTGGCAACGCCGATCGCATTCCGGCACGAACCTAAGGCCTATCCACGTCATGGAAGCACTATACTCGAGTTTCGCCCTCGTTTGAGCTCGTCAGTAGTGCATATCCCTGACCGGATCCGGAAACAAGTCCCGGATCACGCGTGTGAAGCGGGTGTGTAACCACGCAGCACACACTGGACACGCCAAATTATCACACCGGAATACCACAACGCTACCCATCGTAGGCTATGCTCAAGATTGCCCAATCGCCGCGACTGACGTCCGTCAATCGATGTGGACCCGAACGATCAGGACTTCTCACTGGCAAGGAACACCAGGCCTCCTAAATCCAGTGAGCAATGATAAAATTGATTATTTGGTTGTTTCGGGATTTGAAATTTAAATATTGAACACAACCCACTACTGGCAACGCCGATCGCATTCCGGCACGAACCTAAGGCCTATCCACGTCATGGAAGCACTATACTCGAGTTTCGCCCTCGTTTGAGCTCGTCAGTAGTGCATATCCCTGACCGGATCCGGAAACAAGTCCCGGATCACGCGTGTGAAGCGGGTGTGTAACCACGCAGCACACACTGGACACGCCAAATTATCACACCGGAATACCACAACGCTACCCATCGTAGGCTATGCTCAAGATTGCCCAATCGCCGCGACTGACGTCCGTCAATCGATGTGGACCCGAACGATCAGGACTTCTCACTGGCAAGGAACACCAGGCCTCCTAAATTGCTCACTGGATTTAGGAGGCCTGGTGTTCCTTGCCAGTGAGAAGTCCTGATCGTTCGGGTCCCATCGATTGACGGACGTCGGTCGCTGCGATTGGGCATTCTTGAGCATAGCCTACGATGGGTAGCGTTGTGATGTTCTGTTGTGATAATTTGGTGTGTCCAGTGTGTGCCGCGTGGTTATACACCCGCTTCACACGCGTGATCCGGGACTGTTTCCGGATCCGGTCAGGGATATGCACTACTGACGAGCTCAAATGAGGGCGATTGACGGACGTCGGTCGCTGCGATTGGGCATATGCACTACTGACGAGCTCAAACGAGGGCGAAACTCGAGTATAGTGCTTCCATGACGTGGATAGGCCTTAGGTTCGTGCCGGAATGCGATCGGCGTTGCCAGTAGTGGGTTGTGTTCAATATTTACACTTTAATCTCTACATTGCTATGGCCAGTCTCCTTAACACTCTTTAATCTCTACATTGCTATGGCCCTTAACACACTTTAATCTCTACATTGCTAAGGTCAGTCTCCTTAACACACTTTAATCTCTACATTGCTATGGCCCTTAACACACTTTAATCTCTACATTGCTATGGCCAGTCTCCTTAACACACTTTAATCTCTACATTGCTATGGCCAGTCTCCTTAACACACTTTAATCTCTACATTGCTATGGCCAGTCTCTATTTGATTTCTTTTGAACAGTCCCAGTCCCCACTGTTGTTGGTAATATAACCTGCCATGAGTCAGACTGTATATTGTCTCTATGAAAGTATTCTACTTTATTATTATAATTCTGAAGTATTAGGCATGATATGAAACATAAATCAAAAAGATAATAGAAATGGCCAAAAATGCTTTCAACATCATGAAACCAGTATTAACATCTAGAGAGATTCATCATCATCATCAAGTGCCCTGCCAGCTGGCATAGGTGTTAATTTCTTTTCACAGATCTTGGTCTTTGGTGTTCTGGATCAACTCTGCTGATGATATTCCTCCACGCCACTGCCTCAATCCATCCAGCATCATTTCTCTTGGTCGGCCTCTGCCTCCCTTCCCCTTGATCTTTCCAGTTGTTATGATATTCTCCAATGCCTCTCTTCTCATCACATGACAAAAGAAAGGTATTTGTCTCTTCCTTATTGTTGTATATAATGTTCTAGTTTCATGAGCCTCTTTCAGGCAATTATTGCTAGTTACTCTGGTAGTCCATGGAATACACAACATTCATCTCAGGAACCACATCTCTGTTGCTTCCAAGTTCTTCCTAATTTTTTAACATAAATTCCAAACTGCACTGCCTATACAGCAAAACAGGTTCTATATAGCACTTCAGCACTCTATTTCTTACATTCAGTGATAGTGTCTTATTGCATTATCTCTTTATTACATTCAATGATAGTAACTTTTAAGTTATATCTAAACAGTTACTGCATATTAAAGGCCCCAGTTATATTCTTCATTAATCATTTCTAGTCTGTTTGAAATCACTTCTGACCAGCTGATAATAATAAGCAATAAAAACAATTCCTGGCACTACAGGATAGAGTTCCATTCTTGTATAAAAGAAACATTTGTGATCCAATCTCTGTGGACATCTCGAGACAGTAAGGGTACATCCGTTTATTAGGATGAGTATACAGTAAATTATTAAGACTGAAAAACAGTTTATGTGACATGTCAAGATATTGTCATGTTTATTGGGATCTCAATCTGTTCCCCCACCTTCTCCACCTGGTACCACAATACACCTCAAGGAGTGTAAGAGGCTCCTGTACTTGGCTGCCTCATCAAGTGTTGATTGGCCTATACAAATATGCGGCCAGAACCAGATATCTAGTGTGCCACAAGGTGTGGAGAAGCATTCTTTACTTGTTTATATCAAGTCATCTAGTAGTATATCCGGTATTAGCTTGATACCAGCACCCCACACTCGCGCGCTGGACCGATTCGAGGGTCCAACAGGGGGTCCCCTAAGAGCTCGAATAAGGGGTCCGAACCGACCCCCAGTCGCACCCCTAAGGGGGTCGAATAGGGGGTCAGAACTGACCCCCATTCGTACTCCTAAGGGGTCCGAACCGACCCCAGCAAGAGAGGCTCGCCTCGGTAGTATCATTCTGACTCGATATATTACTCATAGCCAGACCTCCGCTCAGATATATTATTTGGAATTAAAGCTGTATGTGATATAGGGGTACGCACCATGAACAAGTGTCGGTGGCTACTGTTGTGGATGACGCGCCAGTGTGAGAGGCGGTGTATGGGGGGAATACTGTCGGAAGCACAACGCGCATCTCAAGAATGGGGGATTCACAGTCGCCTGTACGAGCTGCGGCATAGAGGTGAAAACCACCCTAGCCCTCTGCCGGCCGTGCGGAGCCAACATTAAATACCACAAACTGAGATACCAACAGGAGGGTCCGTTCCTCTGTGAATGGAGGCACCTGAAAAGAATAAATATTTAAATTCCGGCAAAAGAAATTTTCATTTAGAGAGAAGCGGAGTGTTGACGGTACGAGTCCAGCAGTAATCATGGTCACCGTAAAACAGTTGCAAAATCAAGCTCGCCAGTATGGGATGCCATACAGCCACCGCCGCAAGGCCGTCCTTGCCGAGGAGATAGCTCAGGCGAGAGACCCAGTCCACGCCACCTGACTCGAGCAGGCCGCCACCACTGGGCGGTATCCAGCTCTTCGGGGGGGAAGTCCAGGACGCAGCGCAGCACTTGCGGGAGGCTGCGCGGTTGGAAGACGAGGTCACCGCCGCCCTGCGAGCGTATAAATACGCCGCCCGGGCCCTAACGCACCCGTTACAACACTTTGCTGTGTTAGACGCCAATTCAAGAAGGCGCCAAAGGCGCTATCTACACCCGGAGCCACTAGCTTGACTCATCACCCAGCGCGGTCCCCAACTCCTAGAGGAGGTAATCCGCAAGGATAGGGAAGAGCGGGGGAGTCGAACAATCACGTGGAAGCTCTTCCAAGGGCTTGATGGTCCGATCGTAGAGAGGTTCATGCCCCATCTCAAGGCATTGAGGTCAGCCTTCTATCTGCGGTACGTCTACACCTACCGAATCCGAAACATTGAAAACGGAGACGTCATGTTGTACCACAATACCCTACGCGGGTCCCGCGATTTGATAAACCACACTGCAACAGCCGCAGAGTAGTTGGCAGAGCGTGATGAGATCCGCTTCGACATCAGCCAAATCGACCGCCCCAGCACGAAGTGGGTGTGGTATTCCAGCCTAAAGGGTGGATACGTGCTCACGCTGGAGGAGTGGAGGAAAAAGGAATGACCATGTTTGCCGACTGGTTGAGGTACTACAACAACTTCGATGTCGCTGCCGGCATCGAGGCCTTAGGGAAGATGAAGGCCTTCTATGGAGAGCGGGGAGTCGACATATCCAAAGACGCATGCAGCCTCCCTGGGGTGTCCCTACAATACCTTCTCAGGGCACCAAGGCTGGTGAGCTGTATGCCCCAGGAGAGGCCTACCCACTCCTGGTGGGTGCAAGTCGAAGTGAAGGCGATCCTCACTCCCCAGGTTCTGTTAGGGGCAGGGCAACTGCCGGACTGGCTGCGGCAAAAGCAGGGGCTTTACGAGATGGACACATACAATGATAACCTCTGTCTGTTCCGATGCCCAGCCGTCCACTACAGCGCGAGGCCAGACCGTTGCACCACTAAGGCCCTGGAGCTGGCACAAAGGGTGTGGGGCACCGACAACCCAGGCTTGGATTCGTTAAAAGTGTTTGAGGAGAAGTTGAAGTTAGGGATCCGTGTCTATGAGCCAACCAAAGAGGGGGTGTGGCGGTTAGTAAGGCGGCCCGCGAACTGCGAGCGTATCGGCACCAAGCCGATGACAATCGGGGTTTAGGAAAATCACGCCTTCCTGATAACTGACCTGCCAAAGCTGGCGAAGCTCTTTTAGTGCCTGCATTACAATCAGCGTTTCACCCAGGCCTGTTCTCTCTAGTGCCACGCTGACCGCTGCAGCAGAGGGGAAACCAAGATCATCTGTCCCGGGAAGGAGGTGGAGCGGCCACAGTCGGCATACGAGAAAGTTTTCTACCCCCAAAACAACGCCAGCCGTAGCTCCATCTTATGGTTAGAGCACATGGCTGAAAAATCAGGGCACCACATCCACCATGCATACTGTGGGCATGGGGGAGAGCGGTGGATCGTTGACGGTTTGGTGGATGGCTACGACCCCACCACCCACACGGTGTACCAATATCACGGCTGCCACTGGCATGGGTGTCCCACCCACAGTGAGGCCCCCAACGCCGACGAGCTGTATCAGAAAACCCTCTGCTGCGGAGAGAAAATAAAGGCCTCTGGCTACAATCTGGTGGTAGTGTGGGAGACCGCCTCTGTCTCGCGCCCCAATGCCCCAGGTGCAGACGGTGGTCTACCCTCATGCGATCTTTTATGACTTCGAGGCCTGGCATGACAAGGCTCAAGCCCAGCACCCCACCCCCCAACCTCACCTATGAGAGCCATCAGATTGCGATATCCGTTTCGGTGGGGGACACCATAGAGGAGCAGCCGACCCACCTGAGCAATGCAGACCCAAAAGCCTTGATAGCCGAATTCATGGCAGACCTGTGTTGGTGTGCAACCATGATACGAGCCGAGATGGAAGCACGTTACCTCCCGGAAGACCTGGATAACCTGCAGCCACAACTGTAGAAGAAAATGCGTGAGTGGTGTGGGCAAGTCCCTGTGTTGGGCTTCAACTCAGGCCGGTACGACCTAAACCTAATCAAGGAAAACTTTGTAGCGGAGCTAGCAGGCACCTGCCGGAAGATCAACGTGGCCGCCCAAGAGACAAAGACAATGTTTCTTGTCACACCCGAGTTCAAGTTCCTTGATATTCTCAACTACCTGCCCCCCCGGCACAACGTACGATGCATGGGTGCGCGCCTATGGCTGCACAGCGACCAAGTCATGGCTACCGTATGAATGGCTTGACACACCTGATAAGCTGAACTACCTAGGTCTGCCCAACTACCCTGCGTGGTATTCCAGCCTAAAGGGTGGATACGTGCTCACGCTGGAGGAGTGGAGGAAAAAGGAATGACCATGTTTGCCGACTGGTTGAGGTACTACAACAACTTCGATGTCGCTGCCGGCATCGAGGCCTTAGGGAAGATGAAGGCCTTCTATGGAGAGCGGGGAGTCGACATATCCAAAGACGCATGCAGCCTCCCTGGGGTGTCCCTACAATACCTTCTCAGGGGCACCAAGGCTGGTGAGCTGTATGCCCCAGGAGAGGCCTACCCACTCCTAAAGGCAGCAGTGATGGGAGGGCCGTCGCTAGTCTTCACGCGGTACCATGAAGCGGGGGTCACCAGAATCCGGGCGCATCAATACCCAAAAGGGAAGCTGTGCAGAACCGCAAAAGGGTACGATGCTAACACGCTCTACCTCAGCACCATGGCTATGGACACGCCGTGCGGGAAAGAGCGAGTGCTCCACGCAGAAAACCCCCAGGAGGTAGCCCCCAAGGTTGCGCAGCAGGTGTTAAAAGGCCAGCTGTTTGGATTTGTCAAGTGTAAAATCTCCACCCCCAAAGCCTTGTGGCCAAAGTTCGAAGAAATGGCACCCCTCTTTATGAACCAGGCAGTACTGGAGGCCTTAGTAGCGCCGGAGATGTTAGAATACCTGAAACGCACCGGCCACCAGCAATCGAGGTGTAAGAAACTGCTGGGCCTCCTTGAGGCCGACGGAATCTTGCTGTACACCCCGCTGTTGAAATGGTATCTAGAACATGGACTCGAGCTGGAGGCGGTCTATACAGTCATCCAGTATGAGCCAAAGAAGCTCTTCACGTGGTTTGTTGAGCAAGTAACCGAAGCGCGTCGCCTCAGGGATGTGGACAAAGCGAAGGCGATGCTGGCCGAGGCTATGAAGCTTCTAGGCAATTCAGCATACGGAAAGCTCATCGAGGCACTCGAGCACCACACCAACACCAGCTACACCCGAGATGAAAAAACAGTGGATCAGGCACTACCATCCGCCTGGTTTGACGACCTCACAGAGATAGGCGACGCATACGAGATCAAATCGCATAAGCCACGTGTGATCATCAAGCGTCCTTTCCAGGTAGGCATCGCTGTGTATCAACTGGCCAAGCTCCGCATCTTAGAATTCTACCATGACTTCGTTGACCGGTTCGTGGATCGCAGGGTATATGAAATCATGCAGATGGACACCGAAAGCCTGTACATCACGCTCAGCACCCTCAACCTCGAGGAGGTGGTAAAGCCTGAGATGAAAGAGGAGTTCAACCGTGTGAAGAGGGAGTGGCTTGCCTGGGACAAATGGAGTGGGCAAACCCCCAGCATCTTCAAGACCGAGTTTGAGGGGAGTCGAGGCATTGCTATCTGCAGCAAATGTTACATCTTCGACGGGGACGTGAACATGAAGTTATCATGCAAGGGGGTGGGAAAAAGGCAGGACACCATGACCTGGGGGAGATACAAAGCCGCCTTAGAAGGGTCCATAGACAGAGTGGAGAACCGAGGGATGCGTATGCATAACGGGCAGATGGCCAGCTACCAACAAGGCAAGCTGGGCCTCAGCGCTTATTATGACAAACGGTATGTCTTACCCGATGGCATCCACACGCAGCCCCACAAGTACTGCAAGGTCGCCAAGGAGTGAGCCCTCGCTGTTTAGTGAGGATCCGGTCAGGAGACATTTGGGTGTCGGGAGGAACAATCATCAGCTCTTCGTGAATGAAGCCCCTAGCCGGCCCATGCTCCAGGTAGTACAGTGCAGGCCGCCCATCCAGGCAGACAGTTTTACGAATCTTGTGTATTGTTAATGACCACGAAGGATCAGTCGCCCAGCGCCGCCCACCTTCAAGCTCATGCTCCCCAGGCAAGCTTGCATACAGATACCAAACTAGAGCATCAGACGGAATCACAGGTTCCTTGAGGCCGATAGTACGGTGAGCAGAAGCGGCCGGTGAATGGGATACAGAAGTATCCATAATGGCATCAACTGGCTTCTGACCCATCAAACAAGTCACCTCACCGTTAAGCGCTGCTGTGACGAAGTCCCCAGCTTCCTCATCATCTTTTGCTTAAATTGGAGTAAATTCTTCTTAAAACTCCTTATATAGAAGAATCTATATTCGTTTTTATTCCTATTTTTCTATGTATAAATAGTCCATGTCTATAGAATAAATCTACCACTAATTGACGTTATTAGTTTAATATGAAGTAATATGGTACAATAGGCTCGGGGGAGAGGCTGAATTTACAAAGTAGTGTACCCAGCCAAATCTACAAATTTGGCTATGACTATTGCACAATTTGGTCGGATATATTAAAGGAAACGAACTCCCTGGCACGACCACTTCCGGTCAGGAGAAAAATAGCTAACTCGTTCTTTTCGCAACCCAGACGTCGGTGTAGAAACAATCTGCTAGTCGCTAGGCTCTATAGAATACTTACAAAGTGTTAAGAGTTTTATCTTTGGCGCGTATTACGGCCATAAATATATTCAGATATATTAGAGAGATACCTAGAGCAGTTAGTTTAGGAAATAACACGAGGCAGTTCCTAGTGATGATATTTCGAGGATGTGATAGTGATTGCGAATACTTAGAGATAATAATGAATATTTCGATGCCGTGAAAATAGGAAATCTTACTAAACACGTGTACGAATGTCAAATACTAGCGTGGTAGATCCTAGGCATGTTCGTTAATTCTTATCGGTGATTTCTCACCAATTCGCAGTCCTGTTCTTGTCTGCCACTCCATTAACTTTCAGCCTATCTTATTCTGTTATGATAATTTCATAAATTGTGTGTATTTTAAAATATACGTTATATAGAATCATTATTAATTATATGCTAGAAATATAGCTTCAGAATTTGAACATAAATATCTATAATATGTAATCTGTTTAATAGATTCTATATGTATCTACCTCTAGATTACTTTGTAATTATTGTATTTTAATAATATAATTATGATATGCATTATATGATGATATGTTTAAGTATTACTGAATAATTATTATATTCACTTGTAAGGAAACATAGAATGATTTTATTTAGCTGTTTTCCTTAAGTCAGTGATTTGCTATTTATCCTAGGATAGGGAATGCTAGGGAGCAGGGACAGATAGCTCATGCTATTTTGTTTCTGCAATTTGTATGAGATGTAATTGGCCATCCGGAACAATCCAGGGCCGATGCTTACAGATGTCTCGACAGAAGATTCACTTGCTCTCGCTGTATATATTTCACAGATTTGACACCTTCAGCGCCAAGCTTTAGATGCGCTAACCTGTGTGACTGACTCATTGTGAAGCAGCACTCACCATCTCACTTATGCCTACTAACTAGGGTTTACACTCACTGTGTAAGCCGGAGAACCAGAAGATAAGTGGCCAAACTTACCGTTGGCCACCACCACCATCATCATTCAACTCAAAACATACTATAGGCCAAAGAGTTACTTCAATGATTAGCCAGTTTAGTAGATTCAAACCATAAGATTAGATATTCAATAGAATAGAGGGAAGTGTACCACCCTTTTCATGTACAGGGCTGCCTCCAGTGGAGCACCCAAAGTGTTATCATATATTAAATGTTAATGTGATTTTAATTTTACAACCTCTAGTTGTTACCTCAGTAACCTTAGTCATAGCAGAGTGAGAAGTTACGAAAGTTTGTCGCTTTTAAATATTTTACTCTGTCTTTCTCCGTGTCGATGAGAGTGAGTAGAGTTGGGGGCTCGAGCTTTGTTTTATTTCAGGCACGTAGCTAGACAACCTTGGCAGACTGTCTGTATCAAACCAGTATAGTTGTACGCCATTCCTGTCTGCCTGAACACTGTCAGAAGGATTAGACTTGTTCTGGGACCTTTACTCCGTCTAGAATTACGAGCTATTCAGTCTTGTCTTCTCCAGTGACCTATTTTTCTATTCGTAGAAAGTCTATCCGCAGCACTTTGATAGATTCCTTATCATCGTAGCTGACGCTACGCTACAAGTGGTTGGCTATCGTCCGGTCTAGATAGTTCAAACTTTCAATCTTCTTTCACTAGAGATTCTAGTAAGGTGTTGCCTCACAGTAGATCTCAATATTAAACTATACTAAGTAAAACTAGAGAAAGTTATAGTGACAATAGGTAGTATAACATAGCATAACTAAACACTAGATAGCCAATATAAGATAACATAACATAATATAACATAAGTTAACCTGGTTCCAAAAAAACTTAGGGACAATATCATAAGTGAGTGTGGGCTGACGGGTAAGTCCCTGTGTTGTATCGTCAGTTGTGTATGTGCATACTGTCAGTGAATTTATTACTTGCATAATTTCAGGACAGATCACTTAGGGTGAGTCAAGTGTATTTCAGGGTGCTTCACATTATCCCAACTTTGTTACCAAATAATGTCTTCCGAAAAGCCACCTACGAAGGAGGAACTACGAGAAGAAGGAACGTTGTTAGGGTATGAAGGTGTCGAATTGGGCAAGTATGTAAAAGAAGCAGAACGAGAGTGGAGAAGAGAACAAAGGGACATCATCAAGGATAGAGAGAAGGAAGAACGGGAGGAAAGAATGAAATTAAAAATCCAGATGGCAGAAATTGAATCCAGAGAGAAGATGTGACAGGTTGAATTGGACAACCAGTTGAAGCAAGCAGAAATGGACAAGGAGTTGAAGTTAGCTGAGCAGTTAAGACAGCATGAATTGGAACTCAGGAGATTGGAGTTGCAAAATCCTGATGCTTCCAGGTACAGTAGTGCTAGTTCTCCCCATCACAGTAGTGAAATTGCTTCAGGACCGTCTCTCGCCCAAGGATCCATGAGCTTCCCACTGGCCCACTTCAACCCGAAGGAGGATCAGATGGATGAATACCTTGATCGCTTTGTCATCATGTGTGAAGCTTATAATCTGCCTAAAGAGAAATTTAATATCAAACTCTCCCAAGGACTCCGCGGCCCGGCTTTTGACTGTATTTACAAAGCTTCCGCCAGGTCTTGAGCGGGACTTTGATACCCTCAAAAATGCTCTCTTACAAAGATTTGAATTAACCTCTGAAGCCTACAAGCTGAAGTTCCGTACAGCCAAAAGATCTCAGGGAGAATCGTTTGCGCAGTTCGCCTCACGACAACATACGTATTTTATGAAGTGGGTAGGACTGAGCAAATTTGATACTACCTATGAGGGGCTACAGGAAATGATGCTTGCAGATCAATTTCAAAGAGGGTCTCCCGAAAGCTCTCCAAATGTTCATAGCTGAAAATGGTGGAGTTAGATTAGAAGAGATAATTTCACTAGCCGAAAGGTATTTAACTGCACATGGTGAGGCAGGTACTGCTAAACCTAGTCATACTGATAAGACCCAAAATAATCCTTCCACACAAAATCAGGGTTATCAAAACAATAACTCTGAAGGTAAGGACAACAGGTGGCACACTGGTAGTCCTCACCAAAATCCAGGTAATTACAATAGTAAACAGTCATCTCAACCTCAACAACCTACAGGTAATAGAGGGGGTAATCAATATTGTAAAAATTGCAGAACAAACGACCACCATACGAGCTCTTGCAAAAACAAACCCCCTGTCCATTACACGGCTTGTTTGACTTTGGCGGAAAAGAACCACCAATGGAGGACCCCTGATGATAATCAAAGACCTCCAGTCGTTGAGACAGTTACTGTAAATGGGAGACAGGTACCAGTGTTTATATGACACGGGTCTGGAGAGTGACGCGGCCATTGCAGCTCACTTAGTGAAACCTGGACAATTGACCGACCACACTATTGAGTTAAGAGGTGCTACTCTGAGCTCTGAACCTAAACTTGTTAAAGTTGCTAGGGTGAAGGTGACATCCAAATATGTCACCGGAACAGTTTCTGCTGTTGTGCTAGATGATCCAGTATATCCCTTCATGTTAGGGCGAAAATATGTATATCTGGGTGAACCTAAGTCCACAACTTATACATGTGCTATGCAGACCCAGAATCAGGGCACCGCTTTGAGTGAACCCGAAATTCTTATCCACCCATTATCTCGGGAGATTAGGGCTGCCCAAGCAGCATGTCCCACTTTACAATCCTGCTTTGGCAAACTGCCAAAATCTAGAAACCCACCGGTAGCTGGTGATTTCTACGAAAAGGATAAACTGTTATTCCGTAGGGCGGGAACTATGGATCACGTCCACGAACAGTTTGTGGTACCCAAAAGGTATCGTAACCATGTCTTACAAATGGTACACTCCATCTCGGACAGTGGGCATATGGGGATGAAAGCAACAATCCAAAGGCTTTATTTCTCCTATTTCTGGCCGGGAATGACCCGGGATATCAAACGATATGTCAGGTCATGTAAAGAGTGCCATCTGGTTCCGCCTACTCATGGTGGAACTCCACCTAAGATAGGTGATCAAGTATTGGTATTATCACCCAAGGGGGATAATCCTTTAGATATGGGTTGGCAAGGGCCATTCCTTATTACAGATAAGGTGTCTCGCACCCATTACAAAATAGACATTCAGGGTAATCCGGAAGTCTTTCCCATGTATTTGATTAGGAAACTGGTAGACAGATTAACTGATCCACCGGTGCGTCTGATGGCATTATCGGTGGCAACTGTGGTCGAAGGGGGAGATAACTCAGAGATGGAGTGTCCCCTGACACCTCAGGAGACAGTGAATGGTGTCTCTACCAACCTTGATTTGGAGACGTCTGAGTCAGGGAAGATGAGACGAATTCCAGAGTCACATGCCCCGATGCGAACAGATAAACCCGGATGGATTAAAGGTGACACAGTAAACACGATGATAAACCGTACTGACCCAGTCCGACAAAATCATTTACCTGTTACTGTGCCAACCAGGAACCCTTATTCCTTTAGGGGAGAACACTCTCCGGGAATTCAGAATAGAGAAGATGGGTGGGGACGACCAGGTCGTCATAGGTTTCCATGGAAACGACATCAAGGGAGGAGGTTATTTAGAAGATGTCTTAGAAACGAAGAAGCAGGGTTGAGTAGGAATTGCATGCCTGAAGAAGAGGGGGAGACTGGTTCATATGTCCCAGGGTTGTTGGAGTAAGTGCCAACAAAATCTGATGAGTGTGCTGGCTTGAGTAAAGTCCGAATTCTCGAACTTTACTTTCAACGGTGGGCATATGTGACGAAGTCCCCAGCTTCCTCATCATCTTTTGCTTAAATTGGAGTAAATTCTTCTTAAAACTCCTTATGTAATTATAGAAGAATCTATATTCGTTTTTATTCCTATTTTTCTATGTATAAATAGTCCATGTCTATAGAATAAATCTACCGCTAATTGACGTTATTAGTTTAATATGAAGTAATACGGTACAATTAGGATCGGGGGAGAGGCTGAATTTACAAAGTAGTGTACCCAGCCAAATCTACAAATTTGGCTACGACTATTGCACAATTTGGTCAGATAAATTAAAGGAAACGAACTCCCTGGCACGACCACTTCCGGTCAGGAGAAAAATAGCTAAACTCGTTCTTTCGCAATCCAGACGTCGGGGTTGAAACATCTGCTAGTCGCTAGGCTCTATAGAATACTTTACAAGTGTTAAGAGTTTTATCTTTGGCGCGTATTACGGCCATAAATATATTTAGATATATTAGAGAGATACCTAGAGCAGTTTTCGTACCGACAAGTGTGGTCAGAAGATTAGAAGGGTAATATATAGTTATTTGTATCGATATAATATTGTCGTGTGCGCCCGATATTTCTGTGTGTAGTAAATAGTGGAAACCGCCGATAATAGGTTATTTTACCGACTACACGCGATCGCCTATATTATACTTCGTACAGGTAGTTACTATACACGCAGGGAAAAGGGTATAACGTAAATGCGTAAGAAATTACCTTTACATGAGGTTTAGAGAGGTGTAGACGATTTGACATAGTTGTAAACTTGATAAAGTCGGATAGAACCCAATTATCGATTAGTCCGTAGAGCAGTAGACTAGGCCACACTAATCGAGCAGTTAGTTTAGGAAATAACACGAGGCAGTTCCTAGTGATGATATTTCGAGGATGTGATAGTGATTGTGAATACTTAGAGATAATAATGAATATTTCGATGCCGTGAAAATAGGAAATTTTACTAAACACTACGAATGTCAAATACTAGCGTGGTAGATCCTAGGCATGTTCGTTAATTCTTATCGGTGATTTCTCACCAATTCGCAATCCTGTTCTTGTCTGCCACTCCATTAACTTTCAGCCTATCTTATTCTGTTATGATAATTTCATAAATTGTGTGTATTTTAAAATATACGTTATATAGAATCATTATTAAGTATATGCTAGAAATATAGCTTCAGAATTTGAACATAAATATCTATAATATGTAATCTGTTTAATAGATTCTATATGTATCTACCTCTAGATTACTTTGTAATTATTGTATTTTAATAATATAATTATGATATGCATTATATGATGATATGTTTAAGTATTACTGAATAATTATTATATTCACTTGTAAGGAAACATAGAATGATTTTATTTAGCTGTTTTCCTTAAGTCAGTGATTTGCTATTTATCCTAGGATAGGGAATGCTAGGGAGCAGGGACAGATAGCTCATGCTATTTTGTTTCTGCAATTTGTATGAGATGTAATTGGCCATCCGGAACAATCCAGGGCCGATGCTTACAGATGTCTCGACAGAAGATTCACTTGCTCTCGCTGTATATATTTCACAGATTTGACACCTTCAGCGCCAAGCTTTAGATGCGCTAACCTGTGTGACTGACTCATTGTGAAGCAGCACTCACCATCTCACTTATGCCTACTAACTAGGGTTTACACTCACTGTGTAAGCCGGAGAACCAGAAGATAAGTGGCCAAACTTACCGTTGGCCACCACCACCATCATCATTCAACTCAAAATATACTTTAGGCCAAAGAGTTACTTCAATGATTAGACAGTTTAGTAGATTCAAACCATAAGATTAGATATTCAATAGAATAGAGGGAAGTGTACCACCCTTTTCATGTACAGGGCTGCCTCCAGTGGAGCACCCAAAGTGTTATCATATATTAAATGTTAATGTGATTTTAATTTTACAACCTCTAGTTGTTACCTCAGTAACTTTAGTCATAGCAGTGTGAGAAGTTATGAAAGTTTGTCGCTTTTAAATATTTTACTCTGTCTTTCTCCGTGTCGATGAGAGTGAGTAGAGTTGGGGGCTCGAGCTTTGTTTTATTTCAGGCAACGTAGCTAGACAACCTTGGCAGACTGTCTGTATCAAACCAGTATAGTTGTACGCCATTCCTGTCTGCCTGAACACTGTCAGAAGATTAGACTTGTTTTGGGATCTTTACTCCGCCTAGAATTATGAGCTATTCAGTTCACCATCATGTGTCATGTACATAAGTGTGAGCAGTCATGGTTCACCATCATGTGTCATGTACATAAGTGTGAGCAGTCATGGTTCACCATCATGTGTTATGTACATAAGTGTGAGCAGTCATGGTTCACCATCATGTGTTATGTATATAAGTGTGAGCAGTCATGGTTCACCATCATGTGTCATGTACATAAGTGTGAGCAGTCATGGTTCACCATCATGTGTTATGTATATAAGTGTGAGCAGTCCTGGTTCACCATCATGTGTTATGTACATAAGTGTGAGCAGTCATGGTTCACCATCATGTGTCCTGTACATAAGTTTGAGCAGTCATGGTTCACCATCATGTGTCATGTACATAAGTGTGAGCAGTCATGGTTCACCATCATGTGTCATGTACATAAGTGTGAGCAGTCATGGTTCACCATCATGTGTCCTGTACATAAGTGTGAGCAATCATGGTTCCCCATCATGTGTTATGTACATAAGTGTGAGCAGTCATGGTTCACCATCATGTGTCCTGTATATAAGTGTGAGCAATCATGGTTCACCATCATGTGTTATGTACATAAGTGTGAGCAGTCATGGTTCACCATCATGTGTCATGTACATAAGTGTGAGCAGTCATGGTTCACCATCATGTGTCATGTACATAAGTGTGAGCAGTCATGGTTCACCATCATGTGTTATGTACATAAGTGTGAGCAGTCATGGTTCACCATCATGTGTCATGTACATAAGTGTGAGCAGTCATGGTTCACCATCATGTGTTATGTACATAAGTGTGAGCAGTCATGGTTCACCATCATGTGTTATGTACATAAGTGTGAGCAGTCATGGTTCACCATCATGTGTCCTGTACATAAGTGTGAGCAGTCATGGTTCACCATCATGTGTTATGTACATAAGTGTGAGCAGTCATGGTTCACCATCATGTGTCATGTACATAAGTGTGAGCAGTCATGGTTCACCATCATGTGTCCTGTACATAAGTGTGAGCAGTCATGGTTCACCATCATGTGTCCTGTACATAAGTGTGAGCAGTCATGGTTCACCATCATGTGTCCTGTACATAAGTGTGAGCAGTCATGGTTCACCATCACACATTAACACCAGAGTCTTCAGGTCTGCTCTCTTGTCCTGATTATGCTGTGTGATCAAGTCATTCAGGTATTTATCAATGTGTCATTCCATTGATCTTTCCCATCAAATTATGCACACGAGCAAACATTCAATGCACATATTATTCGTCTCTGGCATGTTTTCTTTCAGCACATCAATTTGTCAGCTTGAGTAAAACATGTACCACAATCATTACATTTATATGGTTTCTTATCTGTATGCATTTTCTTGTGGTACTTCAGTATCTTAAGTTGAACAAACAATAGGACACTTGTAAGGTTTCTCTCAGATATCTGTCATAGGTGTTCTCTTGTGTTTCTTTAACATGTAATCTAAACCATACACCACAACTGTAAGGGTTAAGGCATTACATTGACAATGGGTTGAGTGCAGTCAGACAAGGCTTCGTGTTAGCTCTCATCATTGACTATGGAAGGCAAAGACTGCCACCTATTTCTCCATGTCAGCTCTCATCATTGACTATGGAAGGCAAAGACTGCCACCTATTTCTCCATGTCAGCTCCCATCATTGACTATGGAAGGCAAAGACTGCCACCTATTTCTTCCGTGTCAGCTCCCATCATTGACTATGGAAGGCAAAGACTGCCACCTATTTCTCCATGTCAGCTCTCATCATTGACTATGGAAGGCAAAGACTGCCACCTATTTCTCTGTGTCAGCTCCCATCATTGACTATGGAAGGCAAAGACTGCCACCTATTTCTCCATGTCAGCTCTCATCATTGACTATGGAAGGCAAAGACTGCCACCTGTTTCTCTGTGTCAACTCTCATCACTGACTATGGAAGGCAAAGACTGCCAACTATTTCTCTGTGTCAGCTCTCATCATTGACTATGGAAAGCAAAGACTGCCAACTATTTCTCAGTGTCAGCTCTCATCATTGACTATGGAAGGCAAAGACTGCCACCTATTTCTCCATGCACGAAGGCCAACCAAACTGCGACAACACTTCACATACCCAGGCCAGGCGTCTGCTCCAGGACTGGTTGTGTTTGAATGAAGCACATGATCTTGTATGTGACTTTTGTGCATTGTCTTCTTGTGCATCTCCAGATTGTCAATATGAGACCATGAGTAAATAGGTCAGGCCTGGGTCATATTGGGTACATGGTGCTGGCCCCATATCTGTATAGACCAATGAGCATTCGATGGGGGACACGGTCAACATCACAATGGCAGCCTTTATTTCCTGGGACTTCTAGTAACATTTTAAGCTGGGTCAACATGCCAGCCCAGGTCAAGTTTTTAAATCCTTCCTTCAATAAGTTTTATAATACCTGGCCACCAGGTTGTCATGTCAGCATGCTAGCCACCACATTATCATAGCTTCCACAAGATGAGACAGACATGCACAATCATCATAACACCTGTAATGATTATCCAGTTATGTTCTCTATGATATTCAAGATTGTCATATCAAACATACACCATAAACATCACATTTGTTAGATGCCTCTTCTTTGTGTGTTAGCCTATGCCTCTTCAGAATGTCAGTGTCAGTAAAATATGCACTACAATGTTTTCTGTGTTCTTCAAGAATGAGAATAAACAAAGCAAATGACAACCCAGTGCCCCTTGATGAAATCTACTTCAAGAAAGTTATTCAATTACATAATTAAGCAGCAATGCAGACAAACATGGGGGAACAGAGGTATTACAATAAGAATACAAACAGCAAATGCAGCTTTCATTGCACTAGGAAATGTGTGGTAGTCACAGGAAATATGAAATCAAGAAACAACATAATTGCATTTGGAACTTTCCCACGCAATTTAGTTATTTAATAAGTAACATGACACAGATACTTTATCAGGGTTAAAAGTCAAAAGAATATAAGATTACCATCAAACTTAGAATTTTAAACTCTAATATTAAATGGACAATATTATGTATATTATTAGATGGACAGGAGCAGGAATAAAGATAGATGAAGATTTTTAAGATTATTTATTCTGGAGGTGAAGACCGACAAAGGGGAGTGGCTATTATTTTGGACTGGAAAACATCAAAATCTGTTCAAGGATATTGGGCCATGTCAGACAGAGTTCTACTAGTTAAATTGAGTGGCAGACCTTTTAGCATAAATGTTATTCAAGTATATGCCCCAACAGGAGAATCCAGTGAAGTCAGTGTAGAGGAATTTTATAATGACATTGAGTCTGCCTTAAAAAAAGATAAAAATTCAGAAATAAACATCATAATAGGAGACTTCAATGCAAAAGTAGGAAATCAAGGTGATAGATACACAGTAGGAAACTGATTTAGGAGAGAGAAATGAAAGAGGATACAGACTCGTAGAGTGGGCAAAAGAACAGGAAATGATTGTAGGAAACACCTGGTTTAAGCAACACCCTAGAAGATTATGGACATGGAGGAGTCCTGATAGCAGGATCAGAAACCAGATTGACTACATTCTGATTAGCAGAAGATTTAGAAAAGCACTAACAATAGCAAAAACAGTTCCCAGTGCTGATTGTTATAGTAACCACAGACTACTTACAGGAACACTGAGGATAAAGTTGAAGAAAGTCAAGTATAACAGGAAACACTATATATGATTTGTGTACATTGAGTAATGACAAGGAAATACAAAACAAATTCAACATAGAAGTACAGAACAGATTTGATATATTGTCTGATCTAGAGATATTATTCCAGGATGTGGATGATCAATGGGAAATGTTGAAGAATTCAATCAGTTTGGCTGCAGAAACAACTATTCCAAAATTAAAGAAGGTGGGTCGTAAGAAATGGATGACTGAAGAAATTTACACCTAATGGAAACAAGAAGACTCAACAAAAATAATCCTGCCAAATATGAAGAAATTCACAGACAAGTCAGAATATTATGTAAGGAGGCAAAAGAAGCATGGCTTGAGGAAAAGTGCTTAGACATTGAAAAACAACACAACAGTCAAAATACCAAATTAGTGCACAAAAGAATTCAGGAACTTACTAATAAAAGAACAAGTACATCAACAGGCTGTCTAAAAACTAAAGATGGCAATAATCATAATAGAAAAAGATCAGATTCTACATGTATGGACAGATTATGTGAAAAATCCTTTATAATGATAACAGAGAGGAACAGTATGATATTAGATTTAATAATGAAGGGACCGCCAATTTTGAAGATGGAGGTTCGAAATGTTCTTAAGCATATGAAAGCTGGCAAGGCCCCCGGTGCAGATAACATCACAACAGAATTGATTAAAGCTTTAGAAGAATTTGGACTAGATCAAGTCACCAGACTGCTGAAAACATTATATGATACTGGAGATATACCTTCTGAATTATGTAACTCTGTATTTATTGCAATCCCAAAGAAATCAGGAACCTTGGAATGTGATCAACATAGAACAATTAGTATAATGAGTCATCACTCAAAGATTTTGTTACGAATTATCATGCAAAGAGTGAGGAAGAAAATACAACCTGAAATAGGGGAAGAACAATGTGGGTTTGTAGAAGGAAAGGGTACAGTAAATGCTGTGTATATGCTGCGAACAGTTATTGAACGTGCTATAGAAGTAAACAAGGATATACATCTTTGCTTTATTGACTACACAAAGGCTTTTGATAGAGTTAGACATGTCGACATGGTAGATATGCTTGCAGATCTACAAATTGATGGGAAAGACATTAGACTTATAAAAAACATATATTGGAAACAACAAGCTGCCATAAGGATTGATAATGAAGTGGGACAATATCAACCTATTAAGAGAGGTGTTAGGCAGGGATGTGTAATGTCTCCAGATCTTTTTTCCCTATACAGTGAAAATATTTTCAGGAATGTAGAAGATATAAATGGAATCAGCATTGGAGGACTGAAACATCAATAACATTAGATATGCAGATGATACAGTATTGATTGCAGACAATGCACAAGATCTACAACAATTAGTAGATGCAGTTGTTGTACACAGTGAGCAGCTGGGGTTGGAATTAAATTGTAAGAAGACACAGGTTATGGTCGTCACTAGGAAGAACGAAGTACCACAATGTAATATACAAGTAAATGGGAATATTCTTCAACAAGTGAATCGGTACAATTATCTCGGAACAGTCATAACATCTGATGGGAGATGCCTTGAAGAGATTAGAACAAGAATCGCCATGGCGAAAGTAGCCTTTAGCAAGATGAAAAACATTCTGACCAATAAAAAGATGTCAATTGAAACTGAGAAAAAGAGTGTTGAGGGGATACATAGAGCCTGTTCTTTTGTATGGATGTGAAACTTGGACAATGTGCAGTCAAGCTGAAAAACATCTGATGGCTGCAGAAATGTGGTTTCTGAGGAAAATGTAAAGAATACCATGGACAGACAGAAAAACCAATATGACCAAGTACTATAGGAGACAAATGAAAATCGTAAATTGATTAGAGAAATTAGACGTAGACAGTCAAAATTTTTTGGACATGTTATGAGAAGAAATGGATTGGAGAACTTAGTGACAACTGGCAAGATCGAAGGGAACAGACCAAGAGGAAAATACCTGGATGGCTTGGCCACATGGCATGGACTGAGACAGGAAACACTGAGCTGATCCACGGCGCTGGTGATCGAGTGAAATGGCTAGTAATGACTACCCATGCTTTCCAGCATGGCACATGATTGATTGATATTAAATAAGTACTACTGTATATCAGATTGAAACCATGGATCAAGATGCACCACAATAATTACTTTTTCTAAGATTTCTCATCTGTATAGATTCTCATTTGGTATATCAACTAGCCAGCTTGTAAAAAAGATGACCACAATCACTTTATTACTTTATTTATAAGGTGTGTCTCCAGTATGTTTATTGTAAATCTTCAATTGAGCAAATGCCACACACCATGCATATGTTTCTCTGTAATGCAACATCTTGTGACACTTCAGATTGTCAACTTGATTAAACACCACAATCTCTCTCCAGTATGAATTTACATGGGACAAGATGCACGACAATCATCACATTTATAAGATTTCTCTCCTGTATGTTTTCTCATGTGGAGCTTCACACTGCCAGTTTGAGTAAAGGATGCATTACAATCAACATATGTGTAAGGTTTCTCTCCTAAATGTGTCCTCTTGTGGCACTTCAAAGTGTAACCACATGACACAAATGCACCACAATCATTACATTTTAATGGATTCACGTCTATATGTATTATCTTGTGGACCTTCAAGCTTTTACCTAGACTAAAAGATGCACCACAATCATCACATGTGTAAGTTTTCTCTCCTGTATGTATTCTCTTGTGAAGCTTCAAAGTGCCAACCTGAGTAAAGGATGCATTACAATAATCACATTTGTAAGGCTTCTCTCCTGTATGTGTTCTCAAGTGCTACACTAAATGGCCAGTGTGAGTAAAAGATGCACCACAATCATCACGTGTGTAAGGTTTCTCTCCTGTATGTATTCTCCTTTTGTGGATTCTCAGACTGCCAGCTTGAGTAAAAGATGCACTGCAATCATTACATCTGTAAGGTTTCTCTCTGGTATGAATTCTTTTGTGGAGCTTCAAATTGCCAGCCTGAGTAAAGGACACATTACAATAATCACATTTGTAAGGTTTCTCTCCTGAATGTATTCTCCTGTGGCAATTCAGACCACCCACTTGAGTAAAAGATGCACCACAGTCATCACATTTGTAAGGTTTCACTCCTTTATGTGCTATCTTGTGGTGCTTAAGATGGCCAGAATTAGTAAAAGATGCACCACATTGATCACATTTGTAAGGTTTCTCTCCTGTATGTGTTCTTTTGTGGATGTTCCGACTGCCAGCTCCAGTGAAAGATGCACCACAATCATCACATTTGTAAGGTTTCTCTCCTGTATGTTTTCTTTTGTGGATATTCAGACTACTTGCTTGAGTAAAAGATGAACCACAATCATCACATTTGTAAGGCTTCTCTCCTGTATGTTTTCTTTTGTGGATGTTCAGACTACTTGCTTGAGTAAAAGATGAACCACAATCATCACATTTGTAAGGCTTCTCTCCTGTATGTTTTCTTTTGTGGATGTTCAAACTACTTGCTTGAGTAAAAGATGAACCACAATCATCACATTTGTAAGGCTTCTCTCCTGTATGTTTTCTTTTGTGGATATTCAGACTACTTGCTTGAGCAAAAGATGAACCACAATCATCACATTTGTAAGGCTTCTCTCCTGTATGTATTATCCTGTGGCATGTCAGACTACTTGCTTGAGTAAAAGATGCACCACAATCATCACATTTGTAAGGTTTCACTCCTTTATGTGTTATCTTGTGGCGCTTCAGATGGCTAGAATTAGTAAAAGATACACCACAATCATCACATTTGTAAGGTTTCTCTCCTGTATGTGTTATCTTGTGGCGCTTCAGATTGCTAGAGGTAGTAAAAGATGCATCACAATCATTACACTTGTAAGGTTTCTCTCCTGTATGTGTTCTCATGTGGTATTTCAGACAGCGCAGTTCAGAAAAAAGTGCACCACAATCATCACATTTGTAAACTTTCTTTACTGTATTTCTTATCATTCTGTTTAAGTATCTATCTTCACCAGCATTTGGATCACAAACTTCAGACATGTAAGGTGTGGCTTCTTGTTTTATTCTTTCATGAATACAACTGGTAAGACTATCATGATTACCAAGAGACTTCGCAGAGCCCCGTGTACATGTCACTGGTGTTTCTACAGTTTGTAATTCACCAGTCTCATTAGCCACACACTTTAGTTTAGTGTTAATTTCATTGGTAGATGACACACATTCTGATATTTGATCACATTCCTCATGTTTTACTAAAGTTATACAACTTTTCTCAATCCCACTATCATCAATTGATATTTGTTCATGGTGAGCGAGAGTTATTTTATTTTCAGTCACTTTTGATCCTGTGTCTGTGTGTCCTGCCATGTCTTCAAGTCTGCAGCAACCTTCCATGCCTACCATGTTGTTGAATCTGTCATGAGTTTTGTAATCACAGAACACATCTGGAAGTTCTTGCTTCACAAACTCCAATTTAATGTTATCAGATGCCATCTTCTCTATGTTTGGCTGCACTTAAGTGAAATAGGAAGTCACAACTCTGGCAACAGTTCTGAAACACACAAACAGTGAACATTTAGTTAAACATTAAAGTGGCTGGTAATATATTATTTAAAAAAAGTATTATAAGGTGAACATTTACTGTAAATGATCTATAGCACCTAAACAGTAACTGCAAGTATAATATCTCAAATCTACTTTAGTAATTGTGAAATAAATCACATCTGTATGTTGCCATAGGAAAGATGCATGTTCTCAAAAATGTTACTTTCATGTGTTTGATGGTGTTGTGCCACACGCCCTTAACACACATTAATCTCTGCATTGTTATGGCCAGTCTCCTTAACACACTTTAATCTCTACATTGCTATGGCTAGTTTCCTTAACACACTTTCATCTCTACATTGCTATGGCTAGTCTCCTTAACACACTTTAATCTCTACATTACTATGGCTAGTCTCCTTAACACACTTTAATCTCTACATTGCTATGGCTAGTCTCCTTAACACACTTTAATCTCTACATTGCTATGGCCCTTAACACACTTTAATCTCTACATTGCAATGGCTAGTCTCCTTAGCACACTCTAATCTCTATATTGCTATGGTCAGTCTCATTAACACACTTTAATCTCTACATAGCTATGGCCAGTCTCCTTAACACACTTTAATCTCTACATTGCTATGCCTAGTCTCCTTAACACACTTTAATCTCTACATTGCTATGCCTAGTCTCCTTAACACACTTTAATCTCTACATTGCTATGGCTAGTCTTCTTAACACACTTTAATCTCTACATTGCTATGGCCCTTAACACACTTTAATCTCTACATTGCTATGACCAGTCTCTTTAACACACTCCAATCTCTACATTGCTATGGCCAGTCTCCTTAACATACTATAATCTTTACATTGCCATCGCTAGTCTCCTTAACACACTTTAATCTCTACATTGCTATGGCTAGTCTCCTTAACACACTTTAATCTCTACATTGCTATGGCTTGTCTCCTTAACACACTCTAATCTTTACATTGCTATGGCCAGTCTCCTTAACACACTTTAATCTCTACATTGCTATGGCCCTTAACACACTTTAATATCTACATTGCTATGGCCCTTAACACACTTTAATCTCTACATTGCTATGGCCCTTAACACACTTTAATCTTTACATTGCTATGGCTAGTCTCCTTAACACACTTTAATCTCTACATTGCCATGACTAGTCTCCTTAACACACTTTAATCTCTACATTGCTATGGCCAGTCTCCTTAACACACTTTAATCTCTACATTGCTATGACCAGTCTCCTTAACACACTCTAATCTTTACATTGCTATGGCCAGTCTCCATTTGATTTCTTCTGAACAGTCCCAGTCCCCATTGTGTTAGTAATATAACCTGCCATGAGCCAGACTGTATATTGTCTGTTTGAAAGTATTCTACTTTATTATTATAATTCTGAAGTATTAGACACTAGTTGAAACATAAATCAGAAAGAGAATTGGAATGGAAAAAATGCTTTCAATAACATTAAATAAGTATTAATATCTAGAGAGAGATTAACAACTCATTAAAGATGTGAATTGTCAAATGTTATGTAGATTCAATACTATTATATGGTCCTGAAGTCTGGACATAGAGATAGCAACTAGAAAGTCAAATAGAGGCCCTGGAGATGTGAATATACAGGCAAATATGTTGTATTTCATGGAAACAAAAACAGTCAAATACAGCGGTTCTAGAAAAACAGAGAATGGAACGAGAGTTGATGAAAGAAATAAATAGGAGGCATGTGAATTATTTTGGCTACGTTAAAAAGACATAACACTCTTATAAAAACCATACTGGAGGGTAAGGTTGAGGGCAAGTGTGCAAGAGGTAGACAACGATACAAGTGGGAAGATAACACCAAGAGATGGGCGAACAGCAATCTGACAGAATGTACAGTCTGGATGAGAGACAGACAGTGTTGGAGATCCATTGCAGTCAACCTTCATTGTGAAGACGGCACCTGACTGATTGATTAGACATGATTGCACATTTTATGTTAATACTTAATACTTCATATAAGAATTGACATCTCTGCACTCTGGACACTTCCTCATCTGTTATCTATATCTATAAAACAGAGTGTATGTGGCTTTGTTTGTTTGTATTGGATGCGTTCGATAACGGTACATCCGATTGAGATGAAATTTTCTACACGTCTTCCTTTCATTCCTGTGCAACCGACTGTAATAGTTTCTTAGTGTAAAATCTTCTACTTATTTAATAACATTTACTTTTTCATTTTTCATTATATAATTTCTATATAGCAGGGGGACTTCACTCTAGAAAAGTTATTTCAAGGGGCATAACTTTTAATAACATTTCTATATACTTTATAGTCATATTGTTGGACTTACTTGCACTATTGTTAAACTCTTTGTCTATAGTTATTTTCAGGCATATAAGTTATAATAAATAATGATATAATCTTTAAGGCATTTTCAAAGTTTTCATAAAAATAATGCATAATGCATAACATTGTAACCCATCTTTTTCTGCTTAAAGAACTTATCAACTGTCATGTCGGTGATTAAAAACAGTTTTCATTAAAAATAATGAATGGTGTGTGGAAGGACATTCTTTTAAGTTACTGTGCGCCAGGAGGTGGGCGAAACCACGCCGGGTCAGATAGATAGACAGACAGACAGATAGTCGGGAACGGAAGCTTATTTGACTACTTATATGAATTAAATGACATGCTCCCCACCAGGGACTGGGTGAAGCCGGGCTGGGTCAGACAGACAGGCAGATAGACAGACTGACAGTCGGGAACGGGAGAGCTTATATGAATATGTATATGAATTAAATGAGATGCTCCCCACCAGGGACTGGGTGAAGCCGGGCCGGGACAGACAGACAGACAAACAGATAGTCGGGAACGGGAGAGCTTATATGACTACGTATATGAATTAAATGAGATGCTCCCCACCAGGGACTGGGTGAAGCCGGGCCGGGTCAGACAGACAGACAGACAGACAGATAGTCGGGAACGGGAGAGCTTATATGACTACTTATATGAATTAAATGAGATGCTCAATACGTAGTCATATAAGCTCTCCCGTTCCCGACTATCTGTTTGTCTGTCTGTCTGTCCCGGCCCGGCTTCACCCAGTCCCTGGTGGGGACTGGGTGAAGCCGGGCCGGGTCAGCCAGCCAGACAGTCAGACAAACAAGCAGACAGACTGATAGATAGATAGATCCCCTCCAGGGCCTGGGCGAAGCCGGGCTGGGTCAGCTAGTGTTGTTATAAAAGAGTTAAGTACAGTTATATTTTGAGACATAGCAACAGATTGTTAGGGACAGGTGTGTAACTGTGGTGGAGATTGTGCAGTCATGAAAGTATAAATGTTGACCTGACATAGCACAGGTGCAGATCATTCAAGTATAAACATGATCGTGTTCATCTTTGAACATGTATAAGTGGAAGACAGACAGATAAATAGAACTATATGACTCACCATGTACTGATGGACCAGACAAGTAGAACAAATATAATCATCATGTTATTTACATCATCATCATGTGTCTGTCAGGCTCAATGAATGACTCAGTGTGGGAGTCTCCGTGATGAAGTGGTCAAGCCGTCTGACTCGGGCTCTGAAGTTGTGGGTTCGCTTCTGGGCCACGTTCTTCGGCTCACAAGTGCATTAAAACAAATATTCCTGGGGTCATCACTGGAGCTACGGAATTTGTGCTTTGTGCGATGCATTTGGCAGTTCACTGCAGAAAGAGACTGAGCCATATGGGATAAAAACCCGGTGAAATGAAGTTGACCCTGTCGACTTTTAAGCAACTTAAGCGAATGACACAGTATAGTACTGGCATGCCAAAAGACAGGGAGAAGACATCAGTGGTTATTATGGTGGAGCAGACAGCCATCAGTGTGGTCAACTAGTCAGGGAGATCATAGATCTGGTAGGCAGAGATGCCCATGCCTTTACCACTGAAGATAGATATCAGTGTATATCAAACACCAAAATAATACAGGGTAACAACAGAGTTGAAGCTGAACCCAGGCTAGTGAATACTTCTGTGGGGAGTGGGGAGTTGAGTCCACAACTCACATCATTGCATTCGGGACATTCCCATACATGCTCTGTCCTCATGTTCAACAGCCAGTGAAGAGACCCAATATTAATGGAACCAATAACTGTCTGATTATGTGTCAGTCTGGCTTTTCCTTAGAATCTTGAGAATTGGCCAGATCCTGAGGTCACTCCCTGAGTATTGACCAGATCCTGAGGTCACTCCCTGAGTATTGACCAGATCCTGTGGTCACTCCCTGAGTATTGACCAGATCCTGTGCTCACTCCCTGCCACACCATTCTCTCCAGGCTATGATGATCTATCTGTTCTTTGTATCAGTAACCTTAACAACAATAATAACTCATCAGGACTAGATGGAATCAGTAATCAGATCCTTCACTACACCGCACCGGCGATCTGTGAGTCATAACTTTTATATATAATCAATATCTCACCAAAGGTAACTTCCCATCAGTCTTTAAAATTGCTGAAGTGTATCCTCATTTAAAAGCTGGTTCATTAGACGATCGTCTCATGAGTAATTGTAGGCCAATTTCCATATTATTCTCACTATCCAAACTGCTAGAAAAGCACATCCACAAAACAACATTAGAGCACTTAGTTCGCCACAAACTAAGTCAGTCAGGATTTCAGCCAAAATATTCTTGTCATACGGCCCTAACAAACATGATAGAAAACTGGCATCAAAATATTAATAAAATACTCTATGTGGAGCAGTGTTTATAGACTTTAGAAAAGCATTCGACATGATAGATCACACTATTCTAATTAAAAAATTAGAAACAATGAAAGTAAGCTTTAATATAGTGACATTAATAAAATCATTTTTATTAGACAGAACACAAGTAGTATCACACAATAAATCTTTCTCTCAAGCCACAACCATTAATATTGGAGTGCCTCAGGGGTCTATACTTGGCCCTCTGTTATTTGTCATTTATATAAATGATCTTCCCTTATATCTGTCGTCATTCTGCGATCTATTTGCCGTGCAAAGACGTCTTAAAGATCGCCATCACCAAAGCAACTGCAAGCACTAACAAGACAAGTCGCGTTAACCAGTCAAGAAGCCTGATATGGGGGAAAATGTCATGTGGCAAGTCCAACAACAAGAAACATGCGGTATCCAAGATGTGCAGCGTGGGAGCCGTCAAGAAGACTAACGTGGAGAGCATGCCTGCTAGCTGCATCAAAGAACCTGAAACTACAGCTATTACTGAAGCTACTATGAGGGAGAAGATCGACAGTCCACCATAAACAAGACCCAAGACAGCAGAAAAGAAGGAGGAAAAAGACACCAGAGCCAGGAACACCGACTCAAAAACAGTCCGATGGGTTGTCAGTGGATTCAAGTGGAGCTGACAGGCGAAGAAATCCTGAAGCAGCTATGAGAAAAGAATCTCCACATCCGATTCTTGAAGGTGGAGCGGCTCCTCACCTACTCCAAGATACCTACAACCTTGGCAGTGGTGACATCGGAGGGCTGACAACAGTATCAATCAACAAGAGAATGCAACAGCCAGAGAGATTCATCCTAAGGATCACACAATGCTCCAGATGTCAGAGGGCCAGCCACAGTAGAGCAACATGTCACAGTAAGATGAAAATCTGCCGATACTGCGCCGATCTTCACGCCTTCAAGGAGTGTCCATTGGCTAAATTGGACACCGACTTCCGAGCACCCAACAACAAAAGAAAGTGTGCCAACTGCCTGGGCAAACATGGAGCAAGATACCAGGGCTGTTCATACCTGCAAAGACACAGAGACGTCTTAAAGATCGCCATCACCAAAAAGACACCATACAATGAAGCAATAAAGAGGTGCGAGACAGCCATGGGTTGCTCACAAGTGGAAAGAGCCCATCTGCAAAGCCAAATAGACAAGCTTAAGAAGAAAGTCAAGCTACTCCTAGCACCGTCACAAACCAGCGACAATGAAAAACTGCTTGCTGAAATGAAAAAGATACAGCAAAACATCAAACAAGAGATGGAACTCATGGCAGAGATGAAGAAGGAGAACGAAGAAATCCTACAAATGATCAAGACTGAAAGAGAACTGTATAGAGCTGAAATGGAAATCTTCCAAAACAAATCAACAGAAACCATATAAGAACTCACAGAGAAACCGCAAGACGAAAACCAAGAGATTGAGCCTGAACCGCAAGCCACAGCCCGAGGCAGACAAAGGGAAACAAATTATCTCGCCAGACATCCAAAGAAAACCGAGATGAGCACCCTGATGACGGCACGGAGAGACCATGGGAACCTACCTTGGAGGAGCTACCAGCAGATGCAAGAGTGAAGGAACTCAGGCGCCAGGAATTCAAAAGGTGTTGGGATGAAAGAGAAAAGAAACCCAAGAAACTCAGGAGATCGGTAGAATACCCAATTACATACTTTGAGCCTGATTTTGCTGACTACTCGTACTACATAGAAAACGGAGAGATTAAACCATTCCTGACCGCAGAGGAAAAGATCGAAAGGCAGCAGAAACTCAAACGTAAAAGTGAAAACAGGCGCAAGGAGGAAAATGGAAGTGTTGAAAAGCTCCTACAGAAACTACCCAAAAAAGGAGATAAAAAGACCAAATAAAAAGTCCTTATAAGGACTGCACCGAGACAAGCCAGAAGCCTGCATCAACAAAGAGAACCACAAGAGCAGACAAGCACAAAGGATAGCTGCCGAACGACACCCCCCCCCCCCCTCTCGGCTATCATCACAGACACAATCCAACATAATCAGTCCAAGATAGGACTCACTAGACAAGAATTAAGGTGAATAAACCCACAAAAACCACAAACCTCAACAATAACCACAGCTGAAGAGGCAGGTTGAACGAGGCCGAATTTGGAATACATGGCGGGAGGATGGATCCATTCAGTGAGGGTGACTGAATTACCGCCTAGTGAGGTACCTGGACCATGTTACTGTGATGACACATCTTCCTTGAGGCGACTCTAGTTCTCGCCTAGATACAGCAAGGCCTTCCTTGGAGTCATCATCATCATCTTCATTCATTTTGAATAATACACCATCTTATTATCATAGTTAGAGTTGTGTCATGTATTCAGGACGAGGTGTGAAAGGGGTAATGTTCCTTGATTGATAGCGAGGGAGATAGTGATCCAAGGGCTGAAGGGGTATTGTAGACTGAGGGCACCTATATCCCGGGACAAAAACATCCCATTATTCAAGTGTGATAGCAGGTTCCAGTCACCCCAGGGAGTGGTATGACAGGTATGGCAATACAACTACTAAAGTTAAACAGAATTTTTGTTTCATTTGTAGCAGTAATTTATCTGCGTACTTGTATAATTTTTCACCATTTCACATGACTGAAAATAATTTTGAAAGCCAGTTTTTAGACCCGTCTGTAAACCTGTAAGTTTAAACCTGTGAGTAGTAATGTTATAAGGATTACTTTTTTCTAAGCAGAGCAGCAGTATATTATTATTTAAATTAAATACAATACTGAAAAATAAGTTGTTTTCTTTTAAAAGTTAGTACTTAATTATTAATTGCTCACTTTTAGAAACAGAACAGTTTAGTTTCTAAACTAAAATTAGTGTTATTATAGAGCAGAAATAGAAATTAATTATTAGTGAAAGTGGCTGCTTAATTTATGCAGCATTTACAAACTTATTTACTTACATTCATGCATGATATTTAATTAACAAAAGAAAGCTGTTGCAATGCAGTGGTTATATTAAGGCAATGTGAGTACATTTTTATGAATTGTTTTTTCACTAACGACAAACATGTCACATGCCATTTATTTAATATAAAAGGACAGCTATTTATAACTGTTAATTAGGTCACAGCCCATCCTATCAAAAAATCTTAAAAGTCAAGTGCATTTTTCTCAGAGACTTGGAGACTCGTGCTTTGTGCAGTGCTTTCGGCAGGCCACCCTGCAGAAAGAGATTGAGTCATATGGGATAAAACCAGGTGCAATGAAGTTGATCATCTCGATCCTGTCAACATTCTATCGAAAGAGGAATGTGACTTACTTTCCTGTTACCAAAATGCACAATAAAGTATACTTGTGTCAGGTTTGTTAGCGATGCAACAGACTTGTAATGAATAATAAACAATTGGCGGCCATTTTTTATTATTAAATAGGTCATGGCCGGTCTCTCTGGCTGAGGGGTTACAACGCTTTCTCCGTAATCCCGTTTATCACGCAGACTCTCGTAGCGGGAGAGAACTGGGAGCGGTTCAACCCCCGCTGGTGAATTGCGGGATACTGATCCAGCTGCTCAGAAAGCAATGGCAAACTACTGAGCGTAATCTTGCCAAGAAATCAACATACAGCTGAAAGATGCTGCTGTTGACAGCGATGTCCTGTAAAGGATATGCCCAAAAAAAAAAATTAGGTCATGGCACATCCTATTGAACAATAGATAATACGTCAAGTTAGGCCTCGCCAACCCGGATACAATGATATATGGTACTATGTTGTCTGTTTAAAAATAAACAAGCCACAGTAATAGAAGGCAGAAGTTCGCGGCACCCAATCCAATGTTTTGGCTGTGTTAAATTTACTAAGATGTCTTTACACTTCCTGGTTGTAGATTACGACCCAAAAAAAAAAAAAAACTCTGCTTAGAATGAATGTAGTCTTCATTGAGATACCGTTGGATACGTCTTGTCATTGTTTCATAAGTAAAAACCTAAAATTTAAAATATTCTCTATATAATAATTAATTAATATGCTAAGAGATTTACAAACGCATAAAACGTGAGATTTGTCAAATGTTGTGCATTCAACACCACTGCTATTATTATAATATTAATAGTTATTATGAGCGCATATGTATGGACTACGCTTGAGTTCAACATAAGCGAATGAAAATAAAATAGTATTGTGTAAATGAAATACACATTTTAGATGTACCCTGAGCTGACCAGTGTCTAACAGGGGAAGTCACTTATGTATAACAAGGTGGATTCAAGATGGCTGCGGTATTTTCATTCTGGTCGGTTAAATAACTTGTGTGCAGATTTACATAACTGTGAAATCCGGTTTTCCTGAAGGTTCATTGGTATGTTTCTGAATATTCAAATGTAAAAAAGTTGTCCGAAAATTAAATAGCATTGACTGAACAGTGCAAAATGTTTTATTTGAGGTATTCGTTTCGTTCGGTGAACTGAGAACTCGCACTTCAACAGCGATATCAAGATCATTTAATTATTAATTATGTTCTGGATACCGCTGTTGAAGTGTGAGTTACGAGTGTAGCAGGTACGAACATGATCTTAAAATTGAGTATTTGCTAATGAGACTACCACAGATAGATAGGCATTGAAAAACTAAATACTAAATCTAATGGTACCTCAATGATGCCTATAAAAGCCTATATGTCAATTCTATGTGGAGAGTGTACTGTAGGTGTAGGTGTTTCGGGTTAAACTTTTTTCATGAATCCCGTAATTTTGGAGCTCTTCAGTGTGTCTCATTATCTCCACTTCTGGTCTTTGCTAGATTGTCTCAAACGGGTCATAGACGGATATGAAAACTGACTTCAGTAATATGTTCTATCATGTTAAATGAAAAAAATAGTACAAGTATACAAATAATTAATAATATATTTAAACTTGAATTCTCTTTAACTTTAGTACTTCAGATTGGACATTTTGAGCATTAAAATTTTCCATGGCCGGCAGCCGCCATCCTGGAGTTTCATTCACAAAGACGAAATAACATCCTGCAGAAATATATTTTTTTAATGACATATCAAGCGATATCCACAATGAAGCTCTCTAAATATATGTAAAAATGCATGCAGAATTTCAACATCCCACTAAAATATAATAAAATTAAGTAAATAATCTCTAGAAAATAAAATTACCTACCATGTATCATTTATTTAAGAGCCAAGATAATTTCAACAAATCGCTGTCACTGAATATTAAACTAACCTTTTCTGCAGAACCTAAGAAGGTGTCTGTTATTGTCATATTATATATGAATGAAAGAATGACATCGAAAGCATTTTTTTCCTTATATAGCCATTTTTGAGGACACAATGTATTATTCTGGGGTGGTGTGGTATATCATTTCTGGTCCCAGCACAGTTGAACCCGCTAATAATTAATTAACATAATACATATTATTATAAGATGTATATATTAATACACTTATACTTCTGTTGTAATGACTTTGAAAGTCAGAAAAAGAGGTCTTGCATGTTACATAGAACCAGTTTTAACATACGGCTGCGAATCTTAAATAATTAGTAAACAGGCAAAAGAAATCACTGGAAGCCTTGGAGATGTGGTTGTATAGAAGAATGCTGAATATTAATTGTGCAGTTAAAATGAGCAATCATGACGTTTTAAGGGAATTTGAATAATGAAGACACAAAAAATAGATGGCATAATTTATGACCTGGCATATTTCGCTTATCTCGTCAGGTACATATGGCAGAATTCACACAACATAAAGTAAAATAACTAGATAAATCCTTCAAGCTAAAATATACAAATGTTCGCACAGTAATGTCAATTGTCTACCACGGTAATTTTAAACTAACACGTCTTTCTGTTTGCACAAAACTGGCCTATGTAGATTAATCTTCTGCAAACTTTAACAAGCAACTATTTTGTGTATTAAACAACATGCTAAAGACACTGTCTGTATCATTCACACGGCTGCTTTCCAACACATGCCTAGCAATTTTAAGGGAAGCCGAATCATATCGACAACTTATCACAAACATCAGAAAGCGGCAGTTGTCATTTTTTGGGCCACATTATGAGAAGACACAAACTGGGACATGTTGTGATAACCAGAACAATTTGCGGGAAGAGAGATAGAGGAAGACAGCATGAGAAGATGCTTGACAGTCTTGTGTCATGGCATGGGAGTGAGTCAACACACAAATTGATCCATGACTTCGGAGATCGTAATTTGTGGAGAGGCATGATCGCCCATGCCAGACAACAAGGTACTGGATGATGATGATGTAACGACTCACATTATAGTTAAATTATAGAACCTGGAAGTCAGCAGACCAGGGGCTCTGGACAAATCTAAAAACTGAGAGGGAAGACCAGGATAACATTGAATTAGATGGCAATTGGAACAATTAGCAGTAGTATGACTCTTTGCTGACAGTTGAACAAGGGGCCAGTATGCGTATGGGAATGTCCTGAGTGCAATGGCGTTTCTTAGCTCAACTCAATTCAATTACCAGGCTCCAGAGGCATCAAATTCTCTCCCTGTTGGTGTGACTCTGTTATGAATAATTTGTATTCAAACTACAAAACTATTTACAAGTTGCATTGCATATTTTCCTTTACTGAAATTACTGTGTTGCATTTGTAAACAAGCAAATACATGCATTTACACATGTGATAATATTACATTCATGGCATAGTGTAATTTCCTACACATTACTTGACTGCAGTGCTTGCACATTTATCTTGTTCTGTGTGTATCGACCTGAGTGAGGGTGCAGAATAGAATTTATAGTCAGTATTGGGTTTTTACTTATGAAACCATCACAGATGGATACAGCTTAACAAAATGAATCCAACAGTATCTCAATGAAGATTATACAACATTTCAAAGTGGATATATTGTTGTGTCGTGATCTACAAGGATGTGCACAGGAATCTGAGCAAATGAGTAGTTCTGTTCATGATCCAGTTAATTGGGAGATTCATTCATTCAGTAGCATGTAGTTCTGTTCATGATCCAGTTAATTGGGAGATTCATTCATTCAGTAGCATGTAGTTCTGTTCATGATCCAGTTAATTGGGAGATTCATTCATTCAGTAGCATGTAGTTCTGTTCATGATCCAGTTAATTGGGAGATTCATTCATTCAGTAGCATGTAGTTCTGTTCATGATCCAGTTAATTGGGAGATTCATTCATTCAGTAGCATGTAGTTCTGTTCATGATCCAGTTAATTGGGAGATTCATTCATTCAGTAGCATGTAGTTCTGTTCATGATCCAGTTAATTGGGAGATTCAGTCATTCAGTAGCATGTAGTTCTGTTCATGATCCAGTTAATTGGGAGATTCATTAATTCAGTAGCATGTAGTTCTGTTCATGATCCAGTTAATTGGGAGATTCATTCATTCAGTAGCATGTAGTTCTGTTCATGATCCAGTTAATTGGGAGATTCATTCATTCAGTAGCATGTAGTTCTGTTCATGATCCAGTTAATTGGGAGATTCATTCATTCAGTAGCATGTAGTTCTGTTCATGATCCAGTTAATTGGGAGATTCAGTCATTCAGTAGCATGTAGTTCTGTTCATGATCCAGTTAATTGGGAGATTCAGTCATTCAGTAGCATGTCCTTTGCAGAACCTCGCTCCCATAACAACCTTCCGGAAAACCTCTCGTTCATAAGCAAGATGTCCCGCATCTGATACACCCATCTGGAGAACATCCACCACATCCTGCATCCATCTTCTCTTTGGCCTTCCTCTTCCTCTCTTCCCAGGCATATACCCCTCCATGTTCTCTCCAAACTGTCTTTATGACGTCACTGTGTTTGTCTGTACTGTGATGTCACATGCTTAACACTTTTGACATCATTAATAACAATATTGACGGGTTACAAGACATTGGCTTGGTTATTGTAATTTCTTTTACACTTTTAATGCATAGCCAAAAAATGTTGACTGTCTGCGTCTAATTTCTTTAATAAATTTTCACTTTTTATTTGTTTCTTGTAGGACCTGTTCATTGGTATTCTTTGCATTTTTCTCAGAAACCACATTTCCACAGCCATCAGATGTTTTTCAGCTTGTCTGCTCATTGTCCATGCTTCACATCCATACAAAAGTACAGGTTCTATGTAGCACCTCAACACTCTTTTTCTTGTTGCAATTGACATCTTTTTATTGTCAGTATGTGTTTCATCTTGCAAAAGGCTACCTTCACCATGGCGATTATTCTAATCTCTTCAAGGCATCTCCCATTAGATATTATGACTGTTCCAGGAAGATTGTACTGATTCACTGTTTTAAGAATATTCCAATTTACATTCAGGTTACTGTATGCAAATTAAGAAGTAATGCTTTTGTCCTAGGTACATGGAGTGTGAGAACACTGATGCAAGATGGTAAGCTGGAAAACATCAAGCATGAAATGTCAAGAATTAATGTTAATATCTTGGTTTATGCGAGATAAAACACATGGATGAATATAGAATAATTTTCTAAAGATAAACATAAGAGGGGTGTGCGTATAATCTTGGGCAGAGACATGTTTCATGTTATAGATTAAATTTACACATATTACTGTAATATGTTTTATTGGTTGTCTTCTGTGATAATGTTTAACCTTGTGTTCATTGTTTGTGTTTCAGAAATACGCCAACCTTGTCAGAGTTGTATTCCCCTATTTTACATGAGTGCAGTCACAAACTGAGATTGTGTTTGATAACATTAACTTGCAGTTTGTGAAACAAGAACTTTGTGACATTTTATATGATTACAATAGTCACAACAGATTCAATAACATGCGATTTTTGCGGCCTTGAAGACATGGCAGTACACTCAAAGACAGGATCAATAGTGAATGAAAATAACATTACTCTTGATCATCATGAACAAATATCAGTTGATGGTAAAAGTTCTATAACTTCAGTAAAACATGAGGAATGTGATCAAATATCAGAGAGTGTGTCATCTACCAAGGAAATTAACCCTAAACTAAAGTGTGTGGCTAATGAGACTGGTGAATTACAAACTGTAGAAATACCAGTGACATGTACACAGATCTCTGAGAAGTCTCTTGATTGCCATGATAGTTTTACCAGTTGTATTCATAAAAAAGTGAAACATGAAGACATACCCAACATGTCTGTCTGTGATACAGCTGTTGCTGGGGACAGAAAGATAAGAACACACACAGTAGGGAAACATTACAAGTGTGATGACTGTGGAGCATCATTTACTAAATCTAGCAATCTGAAGTGCCACAAGAGAATACATACAGGAGAGAAACCTTATAAATGTGATGACTGTGATGTGTCTTTTACTCATGCTAGTAGTTTGAGGCAACACAAGAGAAGACATACAGGAGAGAAGCCTTACAAATGTGATAATTGTGGTGCATCTTTTAGTAAAGCTGGAAAACTTATTCTCCACAAGAGAACGCATACAGGAGAGAAACCTTACAAGTGTGATGATTGTGGTGCATCGTTTACTCGATCTGACCATCTGAAGCGCCACAGGCAAATCCATACAAGAGAGAAACCTTACATATGTGATATTTGTTATGCATCCTTTACTCACATTGAAAGCCTGCAGTGCCACACCAGAATACACACAGGAGAGAAACCGTACAAATGTGATTATTGTGGTGTAGTGTTTGCGAAAGTTGAGCATCTTAAGTGTCACAAAAGAACACATACTGGAGAGAAACCATATAAGTGTGATGATTGTGGTGCATCTTTTACTCGATCTGGCTGTCTGAAGCGCCACAGTAGAACACATACGGGAGAGAAATCTTACAAATGTGATGAGTTGTTTGCTTATGCTGACATTCTGAAGCTCCAGAAGACAACATATGCAAGAGAGAAATCTTACAGATGTGATGATTGTGACATGTCATTTACTCATGCTTATAACTTGAATCTCCACAAAAGAATACATACAGAGGAGAAGCCTTACATATGTGATGATTGTGGTGCAGCTTTTACTCGAGAAGACTATTTGAAGCACCATAAGAGAACTCATACAGGAGAGAAATTTTATAGTTGTGATGATTGTGATGCATCATTTACTAATGTTGGAAATCTAAATGTTCACAAGAGAACACATACAGGAGATAAACCTTACAACTGTGATGATTGTGGTGCATCTTTTACTCGACCTGAGTATCTAAAAGCGCCACAAGAGAACACATACAGGAGAAAAACCTTACAAATGTGATGATTGTCCTGCAGCATTTTGTCAGTCTGGCCATCTGTTGCGGCACAAGAGAACACATACGGGAGAAAAGCCTTACAAATGTGAAGATTGTTTTGCATCTTTTCGTCAGTCTGGCCATCTGATGCGACATAAGAAAACACACACAGGAGAAAAACCTTTGGAATCTGATGATTGTGGTATCTGATTTGCTCAACTGAACATCTCAAATGCCAAAAGAGATCAAATACATGAGAGAAACTCTAAAAGTGTGATGATTCTGGTGCATTATTCACTCATGCTGGTAATCTGAAGATTCACAAGATATAAATCTTATGGTTGTGGTGGATCATTTTCTTAAGTTGACAATCTGAAGTACCCAATGAGAATGCATAAAGGAGAGAAATATTACACAAGTGATGATTGTGATGTGTTTGAAAAAGTTGAACATTTTAAAAGCCACAAGAGGATACATAAAGGAGAGAAACTACACAAGCGTGACTGAGGCTGTCAGTCTGAGACTCCCCAGAAGTACAGTGTACTCAAACTGGCTATCTCTAGCTCCACAAGAGAACACATACAGGAGAGAAATCTTACAAGCATCATGATTTTGATGCATTTTTTACTTGATCTTAAAGTCGACGGGATTGACGTCATTGCGCTGGGTTTATCCCATATGGCTCAGTCTCTTTCCACAGTGAACTGCCGAAAGCGTTGCGCAAAGCACAAACTCCGTAACTCCAGCGTTGGCCTCCAGTAATCTTAAAAAATGCACTTGTGAACTGGAGGATGCGGCCTGGACTCAAATCCATAACACTTGCTCTGTCTGAAGTGACATAAGATAACACATACGGGAGAGAAACCTTACATGAGTGCTGGCTGTGAGGCCACATTAGAAGACATACAGGAATGTTGTGACAATAATTTGATAACAGTTATACATATTTTTAGAGCATTGGCTTATTTATCACTTTCAAGATGAATAATAAAACACAAGTTTTATATCAGATTTTATTTGTCTCTTGCAGACAATTTTTAACTCAAAGTAATCATTCATGGTTTAGTTCATTAGGCAGATATAAAACAAACATATGCTAGTGACAGTGGGATAGCCAAGCGGGTGTTGATGTGTGAATGTCTCAACTGGAAAATGGATGTGACACAGGTGGTTATAGTTGGTTTATTCCTCTAAGCAACATAAAGATACATATAGTCTCCTGGATGTGACACTAGTGGTTATAGTTGGTTTATTCTTCAAGCAACATAAAGACACATATAGTCTCCTGGCAGATTCTGCTCTCATAGATGGTTTATACTTCAAAGCAACATAAAGATACATATAGTCTCCTTGCAGATTCTGCTGTTGGGCTGGATGTTTTAGGCATTGGTATATGAGGTGGGATGCTCAGTTTCTTTTCCTGGGACATTCATATAACATTGTGTGATAAGGGATTTCAGGAGTTCATTTATTCCTGGGCCATTCATATAACAATAATTTGCTGATCGAGTGAGATGGCAGAACATGACCGCCCACGTTTACCGGCATGGCACATGATCGATTCATATGTGTGATGGGGGATTTCAGTTGATTCATTCATTCCTGGGCCATTCATATAACATTGAGTGATAGGTGATTTCAGTTCATTCATTCATTCCTGGGCCATTCATATAACATTGAGTGATAGGTGATTTCAGTTCATTCATTCATTCCTGGGCCATTCATATAACATTGAGTGATGGGTGATTTCAGTTCATTCATTCATTCCTGGGCCATTCATATAACATTGAGTGATGCGTGATTTCAGGAGTTCATTTATTCCTAGGCCATTCATATAACATTGAGTGATGGGTGATTTCAGGAGTTCATTTATTCCTAGGCCATTCATATAACATTGTGTGATGGGGGATTTCAGGAGTTCATTTATTCCTAGGCCATTCATATAACATTGTGTGATGGGGGATTTCAGGAGTTCATTCATATAACATTATGTGATGGGGGATTTCAATTCATTCATATAAAATTGTGTGATTGGAGATTTCAGGAGTTGGTTCATTCCTGGGCCAATTCATATAACATTTTGTGATCAGTGATTTCAGTTCATTCATTCATTCCTGGGCTATTCATATAACTGTGTGATGGGAGATTTTTGGAGTTCATTTATTCCTGGGACATTCATTTAACATTGTATGATGGGGGATTTCAGAAGTTCATTCATTTTTGGGCCATTCATATAGCATTGTATGATGGGAGATTTCAGGAGTTCATTCCTGGATCATTCATATAACTTTGTGTGATGGGAGATTTTCGGAGTTCATTTATTCCTGGGCCATTCAAATAAATTAGGGTGGGAAGGGGGGTGTGTGTGATGGGAGACTTAAGGAATTCACCAAACTGGTCCTGTGCTCATTTGCTTAAGCAGTTTATAACCAGAAAATTATTAATCCTTTGTAGAAGTTCTATACTGGAAACCAAAATAGTTATTGCTAAATGCGATTTGTTAAGGCTGAAAATATACTTGCAAGAATTAGAACAGAAGCATTGTAAGAATATCACAACTATGCAGGAGACTAATTTCAAATGTCATGAATTATGACATAGCAAACCATATATGACCTGTTGCTTCTTGCTCTCAGGTCTACAAACCATATATGACCTGTTGCTTCTTACTCTCAGGTCTACAAATCATATATGACCTGTTGCTTCTTACTCTCAGGTCTACAAACCATATATGACCTGTTGCTTCTTGCTCTCAGGTCTACAAACCATATATGACCTGTTGCTTCTTACTCTCAGGTCTACAAACCATATATGACCTGTTGCTTCTTGCTCTCAGGTCTACAAACCATATATGACCTGTTGCTTCTTACTCTCAGGTCTACAAAATATGATGGCGCTGACACGTCACAGACCCATAGTAAGAAACTGCTTCTAGGCACATTTTATAAAAATGATTAAAATAATGTTGAAGCCCACTGTTTAAATGGACATGGTAGACAAGCCCACTGTTTAAATGGACATGGTAGACAAGCCCACTGTTTAAATGGACATGGTAGACAAGCCCACTGTTTAAATGGACATGGTAGACAAGCCCACTGTTTAAATGGACATGGTAGACAAGCCCACTGTTTAAATGGACATGGTAGACAAGCCCACTGTTTAAATGGACATGGTAGACAAGCCCACTGTTTAAATGGACATGGTATACAAGGGGGCTTCAAATCAAAACCTTAAAAGTGTAAATAGAAATTACAATAACCATGCCATTGTCTTATAACCTGTCAATTAGTTAAGGATGTCAAGAGTGTTCAGCATGTGATATAACAGTGCAGGCGAACATGGTGAAGTCATAAGGATAGTTTAAAGATTGGCACCCCAATTTTGACATGCACCAAAGAAGAGCAGCGTTCTGTTATCTATTTTTTTTATCAGTGGAGTGAAACTTATAGAAATTCATTAGCGAAAGAAAGGTAAAGAATGCTGTTACGTGCCTGTCAGTCCAGGAAGTGTATGAGTGGACCTGCAATCACATACATGTGCTGTAGAATTCTGAGTAAATGTGTCCTTTTGCAACACGACAATGCTCAGCCCCATACTGCCTGTGCAATGGTTGAAACAATCGAAGACCTCAACTTTCGGTTGACATCCCCCGTTATCGCCAGATATAGCCCCAAAGTTATTTTCACCTTTTTTTTTCCACACACACCAAAGAAAAAAGAAAGAAACATTTAATGGTATTGAAGCCTTCTTGTACTATATATCATGGTCATACCACAGAAATAGTGAACATAATATGGATAGCTAAACTACCACATTCCATTACAAACATCAGGCTGTATTTTCCCTGTGTGTCTTATAACTATTTTCTGGTTTAAACAACATGTCAAGTTCTCACAGTCTTTCTCTATATGTCGATGTTTTCTTTAGTGTCAGACAGTGTTGTGTGTGAGCTAGCAGTGAACTACTGGTCTGTGGGCTGGATTAGTATCAGACAGTGTTGTGTGTGAGCTAGCAGTGAACTACTGGTCTGTGGGCTGGATTAGTATCAGACAGTGTTGTGTGTGAGCTAGCAGTGAACTACTGGTCTGTGGGCTGGATTAGTGTCAGACAGTGTTGTGTGTGAGCTAGCAGTGAACTACTGGTCTGTGGACTGGATTAGTATCAGACAGTGTTGTGTGTGTGAGCTAGCAGTGAACTACTGGTCTGTGGGCTGGATTAGTATCAGACAGTGTTGTGTGTGAGCTAGCAGTGAACTACTGGTCTGTGGGCTGAATTAGTATCAGACAGTGTTGTGTGTGAGCTAGCAGTGAACTACTGGTCTGTGGGCTGAATTAGTATCAGACAGTGTTGTGTGTGAGCTAGCAGTGAACTACTGGTCTGTGGGCTGGATTAGTATCAGACAGTGTTGTGTGTGAGCTAGCAGTGAACTACTGGTCTGTGGGCTGGATTAGTATCAGACAGTGTTGTGTGTGAGCTAGCAGTGAACTACTGGTCTGTGGGCTGAATTAGTATCAGACAGTGTTGTGTGTGAGCTAGCAGTGAACTACTGGTCTGTGGGCTGAATTAGTATCAGACAGTGTTGTGTGTGAGCTAGCAGTGAACTACTGGTCTGTGGGCTGAATTAGTATCAGACAGTGTTGTGTGTGAGCTAGCAGTGAACTACTGGTCCTGTGGGCTGAATTAGTATCAGACAGTGTTGTGTGTGAGCTAGCAGTGAACTACTGGTCCTGTGGGCTGAATTAGTATCAGACAGTGTTGTGTGTGAGCTAGCAGTGAACTACTGGTCTGTGGGCTGGAATTAGTATCAGACAGTGTTGTGTGTGAGCTAGCAGTGAACTACTGGTCTGTGGGCTGGATTAGTATCAGACAGTGTTGTGTGTGAGCTAGCAGTGAACTACTGGTCTGTGGGCTGAATTAGTATCAGACAGTGTTGTGTGTGAGCTAGCAGTGAACTACTGGTCTGTGGGCTGAATTAGTATCAGACAGTGTTGTGTGTGAGCTAGCAGTGAACTACTGGTCATGTGGGCTGAATTAGTATCAGACAGTGTTGTGTGTGAGCTAGCAGTGAACTACTGGTCCATGGGCTGAATTAGTATCAGACAGTGTTGTGTGTGAGCTAGCAGTGAACTACTGGTCCATGGGCTGAATTAGTATCAGACAGTGTTGTGTGTGAGCTAGCAGTGAACTACTGGTCCATGGGCTGAATTAGTATCAGACAGTGTTGTGTGTGAGCTAGCAGTGAACTACTGGTCCGTGGGCTGAATTAGTATCAGACAGTGTTGTGTGTGAGCTAGCAGTGAACTACTGGTCATGTGGCTGGATTAGTATCAGACAGTGTTGTGTGTGAGCTAGCAGTGAACTACTGGTCCATGGGCTGGATTAGTATCAGACAGTGTTGTGTGTGAGCTAGCAGTGAACTACTGGTCCCTGGGCTGGATTAGTATCAGACAGTGTTGTGTGTGAGCTAGCAGTGAACTACTGGTCCATGGGCTGAAGTAGTATCAGACAGTGTTGTGTGTGAGCTAGCAGTGAACTACTGGTCTGTGGGCTGGATTAGTGTCAGACAGTGTTGTGTCTGACATCCGTGGTACCTACTGTGAACACACCTTCCGATATTGCAGTTTCTACCTTTTGAATTGTCCCAATTGACACATCAAGTTCTTACGCTAGCGAACGTATGCTTCGACAATGGTTCATCTGTACTGTTGCATCAATTTTGGCGATGGTTTTTTCTGTTACAACATGCGCTTGACCCAGCCGTTGAAGATCTGTCGTGAACTGACATCATTTCTGAAACATTCATGCCCAGTCTGTCACTGTTGCCTTCGACACACATTTGTTACCGTACGCTGCCTGCATTCTTCGATGAATGTCCACTGATCGACATCCTTCAAATGGAAGAAACTGAGCTCTTGAGCTTCTTTGGACGGAATTTGGATCAACCCGGCCATGTTCTCAACAGTCAGAAACAGAACCTATGCATCATGGGGCAATAAGCACATGCTCTTTTATTCATTAGTCAGTACTTATCACATGACATTATCATGTTCAACGTTTGCAATTACGCGCGGTACGGCACGAACAGATTTCAAATGAACGCTCCATATATTATACACAGAAAGAACTTTTAAACAAGATGAAGAATTGCCTGGACTCAACATCAAGGGAAGAATCATAAACAGTCTTAGGTATGGTGATGATACCGTGTGACTAGCAGAAAGTGAGCAAGAGATACAAAACCTAATGGAAGAAGTAAACAAGTATAGTGCAGAATGTGGGTTAGATATTGACATCCGACAACTGATAATTAACAGTGGAATGAAGAGGCTATCATTGAATATAACAATAATAAAGAAGATTCTAAAACAAGTAACATATTTCTCCTATCTTGGACATGTAATGAAAGATTATGGCAGAAATGAAACAGAATTAAGAAAGAATGGTGAAACAATTTTTTCATCAACATGGAATCAGTGTTAACATCTAGAGACATTATTAATAATGAGAAATGTCAAGTGTTATGTATATTCAACACTACTTTATGGTGCAGAAGCCTGAACAACGAGCAAGTAATTACGAGGGTGCTTCAAATGAAAACATTAAAAGTGTGACAGGAAATACAATAACCACACCATCGTCTTGTAGCTTGCGAATATTGTTGTTATGGATGTCAAGAGTGTTAACCATGTGACATCATGGTGCAGACGAACATGTCATAAGGACAGTTTAAAGATGACCACCCCACTATTGACATGCACCAAAGAGGAGCAACATTCTGTTATCCGTTTTTTGATCAGTGAAAGGGTCAAACCTATATAGAGGCATCAGCAAATGAAGGTCCAGTAAGGTGGTGCATGCCTGTCAGTCCAGCCTGTGTATGAGTGTAGTAGAAGTTTTAAAATGATGTGACTTCTATGACAGAATATTCACTGTTCAACACACCACATTATCCATCTTAACTGACCACCTGTTGGTGCTTCCATCCTGGCCCAGTTACTGACCAAGGCTTAGGGCCTGGTCTGCCCTGCAATACATTTAGTCTTTAAGTTGCATTTCCTTGCACTAGGATAAAGCTAGTATCCTCGCACCCCTGAAGCCTTTCACACAATGTGGGGTGTTTGGTTTGATGAGAACCGCTCAACATTTGGTGCTAACAGAAAGCAGGTATTACCATCTAGTGTCATAGGGTAGCTCGGTTCATATCTGACTAAGATTACACTTGTATATCATGATAATTGGTACACTACACTTACATTTAATAGATTATCATTTGTCAATATACTTATATATGATAAATGATCATTTGTAGATTACAATTATATATAATAACAGATCATTTGTTAGATTACATTTATGTATGCAAAAGAATGATTTTGCTTATATATAATAAATTATATTATTATTTTATTGATTTGTACTTACATTCATACTTACATTTAGGACAAGTGACAAGTTTACGATCCTGCTTGGATATGGTGTGTCAAATGGTGCATAATTAGCAAGGCTACCATCTGTTGTTAACAGCTAATACTTGCCAATTTGTACACTTTAATACAGGGATAACTGGCTTGTGGCAGCCAAAAATCCACTGCACCTGTGTTCGTCTCCAGTCGTCTTGACTTGTCTTGCCACTGGATTCAGATGGACGCAGGTGAGAGAGTGAGGTCGACGAATTGTGCAACTCTTCCTCACTTTAATTCAATTCATTGAGCAAGTCATTCTTCATCTAACTTACTGGATGAAATGAATGGTCATCATCATTCTTGATGGACAAACAACAACTTACATACATTAAATTATAATGTGTTAGATTAAACTTATATATAATAAATGTTTTGTTTGGTATGTTGGTGATGAGATAGGCAGTTCAACATTGCCCCAACATTAAGTTGACCTTCTCATTCAGACATCAATGGCTAAATACTGAAAATGAAATTGCCTAGAACATCAGCCTGTTGTTGATTGCAATGTCCTGCAAAGCACATACAACAACATTGACAGTGACTGTTGGAGTGCTATAATACATGTATAGTCATGGTTAATTTTAAAGATTAGACATGTTATTGTACAGTGACTGTTGGAGTGCTATAATATATGTACGGTCACTGTTGATTTTATAGATTGGACATTTTATTGTACAGTGACTGTTGGAGTGCTATAATACATGTACTGTCATGGTTAATTTTAAAGATTAGACATTTTATTGTACAGTGACTGTTGGAGTGCTATAATACATGTACTGTCATGGTTAATTTTAAAGATTAGACATGTTATTGTACAGTGACTGTTGGAGTGCTATAATACATGTACTGTCATGGTTAATTTTAAAGATTAGACATTTTATTGTACAGTGACTGTTGGAGTGCTATAATACATGTACTGTCATGGTTAATTTTAAAGATTAGACATGTTATTGTACAGTGACTGTTGGAGTGCTATAATACATGTACTGTCATGGTTAATTTTAAAGATTAGACATTTTATTGTACAGTGACTGTTGGAGTGCTATAATACATGTACGGTCACTGTTGATTTCATAGATTAGACATTTTATTGTACAGTGACTGTTGGAGTGCTATAATACATGTACTGTCATGGTTAATTTTATAGATTAGACATTTTATTGTACAGTGACTGTTGGAGTGCTATAATACATGTACTGTCATGGTTAATTTTATAGATTAGACATTTTATTGTACAGTGACTGTTGGAGTGCTATAATACATGTACTGTCATGGTTAATTTTATAGATTAGACATTTTATTGTACAGTGACTGTTGGAGTGCTTTAATACATGTACAGTCATTGTTGATTTTATAGATTAGACAGTCTATTAAACTGTTTTATTGTATTAGGTTGTCTGCCACGATAATGTTTAACCCATGGTGTTCACGGTTTGTGTTTCAGAAGTACACGAGAGTTGTCAGAGTTGTATCCCCCTATTTTACATGAGTGCAGTCACAAATAGAGAAGATCCCATTTGATAACATTAACTTGCAGTTTGTGAAACAAGAACTTCCTGATGTGTTCTATAATTACAAAACTCATGCCAGATTCAATAACAGGGTAGACTGCAGCAGCCTTGAAGACATGGCAGGACACACAGACACAGGATCAAAAGTGACTGAAAATAAAATAACTTTTGCTCACCATGAACAAATATCACTTGATTTTAGTGGACTTGAGAATAGTTACAGAACATCTGTAAAACATGAGGAATGTGATCAAATATCAGAGTGTGTGTCATCTACCAATGAAATTAACACTAAACTAAAGTGTGTGGCTAATGAGACTAGTGAATTAATAATTGTAGAAACACCAGTGACTGGTACACACATCTCCGAGAAGTCTCTTGTTTATCATGATAGTCTTACCAGATGTATTCATCAAAGAATGAAACAAGAAGCCACAACTTACATGTCTGATGTTTGTGATCCAGACGCTGGTGTAGACAGATATTTCAACAGAAAGTTAAGAACACATACTGTAGGGAAACATTATAAGTGTGATGATTGTGGTGCAATCTTTATTAAAACTCGCAATCTGAAGTGTCACATAAGAACACATACAGGAGATAAACCTTAAAAATGTGATGATTGTGGTGCATCTTTTACTTGATCTGGCTATCTTAAGTGCCACAAGAGAATACATACAGGAGAGAAACCTTACAAATGTGATGATTATGGTGCATCTTTTCCTCAATCTAACTATCTGAAGTGCCACAATAGAACATGCATGGGAGAGAAACCTTACAAATGTGAAGTATTTGCTCATATTGACAATGTGAAGCTCCAGAATACAGCACATCCAAGAGAGATACCTTACAAATGGGATGATTGCAGTGCATCATTTACTCAAGTTAACATTCTGGACTACCACAAGCTGATGCATATAGGAGAGAAGCCTTTATAGTGTGATGCTGTGATGCATCTTTTACTCAAGCTGACTATTTGAAGCAACACAAGAAAACACACACAAGAGTGAATCCTTACGAATGTGATGATTGTGGTGCAACATTTTCTATATTTGGCAATCTGAAACGCCACAAGATAATGCATACAGGGGAGAAAACGTACCGATGTGACGATTGTGGTGCAACATTTTCTTTATTTACAAAATATTTTCTTTAGTCACAAAATCCTATTTGAAAAAGCTCCAAGCTACCTTTGGCCATTGTTTAAATATAACGCAAGACATAGCAAACGACTAAATATACTCCATGTCCCTAAACCTAGGATGTTCTTATATAAAACAAGCTTAACATACTCTGCCGCTCAGTTGTGGAACAATTTTCCACAAGAAATCATAGACACCACCAGTCATTATACATATATTTGCAACCTGTTTGAACATTACCTAGTACAAACTATATTCCCCCATAAACAAACAAAAAAGACAGTAATAAGGGTAAATTATCTTAAAAGACACCTAGCCAAAAAACATTCCCTTATGTATGGCACGTTACACCTTCCTTAGGTATTTATAATGCCCATGTTAAACATCCTCTAATTCCTCTAAAAGTACTGGAGAGTTTTGGTCATAGACCATAACTTTAGGAAAGGACAATCCCAACTGCACCTCCCTGTGGTAGAGGATGGAAACACACCATGGTGTGGCTAACACAGCTCTGGGGATCGAGTATCCACCGGAATAAGTGGACAACTCTGCAGCTGAGCAGAGCAGGGCACTCACTTGTCCTTACAGTCGGAAATGACTGTCAAAGGCAGAGGTAAAAAGACCACCATGTGGATGTGGAAAGCAAGGGGAAACCACCACATTATCTTCCCAAGACTTCATGGCAAAACATATATCAGAGTTAGTGAACAACGTTAATCGCTGTCTTAGGACATCCTCGTCCGGTAGGGACAGTCATGAGCTACAGGTGACACCAGACCGTCATCCAGCTACTGGTGGCAAAATCATAACTAAAATAAATAAATTTAGAGTAGGAACATGGAATGTTAGGACATGAGCTAGGAAAGTTGACCAATGTTCTAAGAGAGATGGATAGCATGAAAATGAATATACTAGGCGTTAGTGAGATGAGATGGAAGGGATTGGGCAAAATTATAGCTGAAAATCACACAATAATTTATTCTGGAGGGGATACACATGAAAAAGGTGTAGGAATAATAGACGAAAAAACAGCCAAGTCAATTAATGGATACTGGTGTATTTCAGATAGAGTTATTATGGTAAAAATCAAAGGCAAACCAATAGATATAAATATTATACAAGTATATGCACCAACAACAAGCAGTAGTGATGAAGAAATACAACACTTTTACGACGAAATAGAAATGGTGATGGCTCAAATTGGATCACAAGAAATAAAAATAATACTTGGTGATTTTAATGCAAAAGTAGGAAAGGGAAAAATGGAGGATGTAGTGGGGAATTATGGTTTAGGTACAAGAAATGAAAGAGGGGGGAAAAGCTAATAGAATGGGCAAATATCAATGATATGATAATTGGAAACACATGGTTTAAACACCATAAAAGACGACTGTACACATGGAAAAGCCTTGATAAGAAAATACGCAACCAAATTGACTACATACTAATTAATAAAAGATTTAGAAATGCTTTAATTACTGTAAAGACAACACCTGGTGCTGACTGTAATAGTGATCATGTACCACTATGTGGACAAATAAAAGTAAGATTAAAGAGAGGGGGAAAAATGGTTAAGAACATGAGACTTAATAAAGAGGTTCTGAAAATAGATAAAGAAATGCTAGAACAATACAGAGTGACTGTGAAAAATAGATACAATGCAATAGCTAAAATACAGAGTATAAATGAACAATGGGAAATGTTAAGGGACTCCATTCATCAAAATAGCAAAGAAGTATTACCGGAGAGAGGCAAAATAGCTAAGAAAAAATGGATGAATGAAGAAATCTTAAAACTGATGGACAAAAGAAAACAGAGTAAAAATGACAAACAAGAATACGCTAAGATAAATAAAGAAATAAAAGTTAATGTGGGAAGGCTAAAGAAAGTTGGTTAAACGAGCAATGCAAAAATATTGAATTAAATTCCATTAAAGATACAAAAAATATGCAGACAAATCAGTGAGCTTACAGGAAGAAAAATAAGAATAAATACAGGGTGTTTGAAATCAAAAACAGGAAAGATATTATTAGAGGAAGATTCTATAATGAAGAGGTGGAATGAGTATATAAGAGAATTATATGACGGAGAAAGGGAAGAATTAACAGAAGACAGTAACTTAGAAGGTCCACCTATTCTGAAAGAAGAAGTCGCTGACGCTATGAAACGTATGAAGAAAGGAAAAACAGCTGGGCCAGATGAAATCACAATAGAAGAATTAGAAGTATTGGGAGAATTTGGAGTAGATATATTAACCAAAATGGTGAATGATATTTACAGAAGTGGATTTTTACTCAGTGATATGCTGAAATCTGTATTTATAGCTATACCAAAAAGACCAGGAGCAATTGATTGTGAAGATTTTCGTACAATTAACCTTATAAACCATATCACTAAGCTTCTACTCAGAATCATAATGAGAAGAACCAAAAAGAAAATAAAAATGGAAATTATTGAAGAACAGTATGGATTTGTGGTAGGAAAGGGCACAAACAATGCAATATATACATTACGGACACTAACAGAAAGGTCAATAGAGAAACAGAGACATATATTTGTGCTTCATAGATTATACTAAGGCATTTGATAAAGTAAAACATGATGAACTGATTAAAATGTCGGAAGATATCAACATTGATGGAAAAGATTTAAGAATAATAAAGAATGTTTACTGGAGCCAAGTAGCAGCAATTAAAATGGGAAATAAAGAGGGTAGTTACGAACAGATAAAGCTAGGAGTACGACAGGGGTGTGTCTTGTCACCAGATCTTTTCTCCCTATATAGCAAAGTAATAATGAGAGAGATCAAAGAGATGCCTGGAATACTAGTTGGAGATTATAATATAAATAATATACGCTATGCAGATGACACAGTATTGGTGGCGGATAATTCAACAGACCTATAACAATTATTAGACGTTGTAGTAACAGAGAGTGCAAGGAAAGGACTCTCCTTGAATATCAAGAAAACAGTAACAATGGTAATATCAAAGAAAATGGTGACACCATAATGTGACATAGAAATAGAAGGAAAAATCCTTAACCAAGTGGATAATTGTAGATACCTAGGGGCATTTATAACATCAGATGGAAGATGTACAACAGAGATTAGGAGCAGAATAGGGCAGGCAAAAGCCGCATTTCAGAAAATGAAGAGTATCTTATGCAATAAGTCACTATCACTGAATGTAAGAAAGAGAGTGCTGAAATGCTGTGTAGAACCAGTTTTACTGTATGGCAGTGAATCTTGGAATGTAAATGAACAAATTAAGAAGAAATTAGAAGTAACAGAGATGTGGTTCCTGAGACGAATGTTGCGAATTCCTTGGACTGCCAGAGTAACTAACGACGACTGCCTGAAACAGGCGAATGAAACTAGAACATTATATACAACAATAAGACAGAGACAAACATCTTTCTTCGGTCACGTGATGAGAAGAGAGGCATTGGAGAACATCGTAACAACTGGAAAGATCGAGGGGAAGAGAGGCAGAGGCAGACCCAGAGAAATGATGCTGGATGGATTAAGACAGTGGCATGGAGGAATATCAGCAGCAGAGTTGATCCAGAAAACCAAAGACCGAGATCTGTGGAGAGCCATGAACGCCTACGCCAGCCGGCACGGCACTTGATGATGATGATGTTAAACATTGCCTCAGTGAGTCATGTATTATTAATTAATTGTCATGCGTTTTAATGCTTATTGTTCTTTGTTGTCAAAGATTTGCTTTATAAGAGACGTTGAATGAAAGAATGTATGAGAGGAACAAAAAGAAGAAGGGCAGAATGTCAGATGGGCCTGCATGCCCAATTCTTATCCCTTTGTAAATAAAATTGTTCATTTGTTCGTTCATTCATTCATTATTTGGTAATCTGAAATGTCACAAAAGGATACATACAGGATAGATGTGATGATTGTGGTGTGTTGTTTGCTCAAGCTGAACATCTCAAGTGTCACAAAGAACACATGCATGAGAGAAACCTTACCAGTGTGATGTTTGTGGTGCATCTTTTACTCAAGCTGACTGTTTGAAATACCACAGGCGAATAGCCTGACGGTTTATTCTTCTTGTCTCAGGCTTCTGATCACATCGTTGTACTGTTCAATCTTGTAGGTGTAATGCTCCTCACCTCATGTTCAAACGGAACAGTTAGCTTGATTAGTACCAACTGTTGAGTAGACGGAAAGCACACATAATGTCTGGTCGCAATTGAAACCTCCGGATTTCCACTTTGTTAGACTGACAGACGTCCCAAAGCTGTGTTACCAACGTCAGACATGAA
>JACEFZ010011459.1:0-49942 GCA_014155875.1 Cepaea nemoralis
TTTTATACAATAAGTAAACTGTAAAATTATGATTATCTTATTAAGGAACTATTATACAATAAGTAAACTGTAAAATTATGATTATCTTATTAAGGAACTATTGTACATTATGTAAAGTGAAATGTAAAATCACGACACTCTTATTAAGGAACTATTATACAACAAATATTGACCAAATTTTATTGACCAATCGGGGCTAAGTGGATTGCTGTGGTCAGCATCACCTGCGCCGACCTTACTTCCCAAGTTATTTCCTGGTATCCACGTTCGGAAGGCTCGACCTGGTTGCTCAGGTCAATTTAAAATAATAAAAACCTACCTCAATGTGGATTCGAACATGCATGTTAGTTAGTTGCATATTCTTTACAGGATGTAGCAGTCAACTACAGCAATTTTTGACTGTGATTCCTGGGCAAGTTTACGTTCAGTAGTTTGCCATTACATTCTGAATCGAATGCCTGACTAACTGGAAATCAGGCAAGCGTGCTACCCACTGCGCTACAGCGGCCCCCCTCCCGTTACATAATATCTTAGTCACACAGAAACTAGAAATAAAACCTAAACAAACAACGATATTACACGAATAGTACAAATGTAATTGCAAGGGTATATTTAGAACATACACAACACTTTAGTCACACAGTAATGAGAAGACAAACTGCTGAACAAAGAACAACATTAAACGAATAAGACAAATGTAATTACTGGGGGGTATATTTAGAACATACACAACAGCTCGTGAAAGAGACTCACAATAGCACAGGTTTACCGGATAATTCGTTTAACGCTATCTAACTTTCAAATGTTTGCATGAAAATGTAACGACAATCCCATTGTAGCTACTATCCCACCATGACAGAATCAGGACATTTGTTGAAGTAAAAATAAATTAAACTTATCACAAATCTCAGAACACTCAATTCTAACATTAAATCAGTACCACTGTGTGGATCAGTAACATAGTGAACAAAACCACTGCAAATACACAGCACACATTCATTAATTGGTGGCTAAGTAAAAATGGATTGAAATGCTATGACAAAATCACCAATGTGGAGCTCATGGAGAGAACTAGGCAAATAGCAGTGAACCAAGAGGTGAAAGTATTCTGGCGCTGGGTAGGATATACATTGGGAAGAAAAAAAAACACACACCTGAGAATAGTCTAATAGAAAAGTCATTTGACTGTAATTCGCAGGGTACAAGAAACAGAGGAGGACCTGAAACATATGAAGACGAGAAGTAGACACAAATTAATAATATGAGGAGGGCATGGGCAGAGCTGCATGGGCAGCTAAGAATCGGAGGGATTGATGGAGTGAGTTGGCTGAGGGCATATGTCGCAATGACTAATAAAGGGCGAAAGAAGGGGAAGACGTACTACCCAAGGGGCATGGGGTGTTAGGATTCCACGTATATAAGGCTCCGAGGGGAGGCGAGAGAAAAGGGGGAAAAAAAGGGGGGGGGGGTGCTTAGTAGTATATTTGTCTGTAACATACAGGATGCAATCATGTGGATTGTTACAAACGAATGAACCTGTGGATGGTAATACACACATATGATCACCTGGTAGTGAACGTGACACTCAAGCCGTTCCGGATAAAAGCGAAAAACTAAGCGTGTTCAAGTTACAAATTTCCCGGCTGTTGGAAATCGAGAAGTTGACAGAACAGACTCACTGGTTTGTCTCAATTCAAAATGAGAAAATCTACACACATAAGAACATGTATGGCTCTGATATACTCACATCCGGATCCCTTGTAGTGTTCGTGTACTTGCTGAGAGTATCTACAATGGGCGACTGGAGTACTTATGGAGTTATCTCACTGTTTAATACAAGTGATCCTTGACAAACCAAGACCAAGGAATTAGGTGGGCTGACACTCTCTTCTACGCCGTCTCTTATAGCTAGTGAGTGTGATTTTTGTTGTTGTTGTGAGTATAGTTTATTGGTTGACACCACGTCATGGCACAGCTGGAACACGGACAGTTCACTTTATTTTAAGCCGGGGTGGGAGATTTGGGCATAGGCAAAAGTAATTTGTTATACCTGAAATATTTAGCACTTGACACCCCCTGAGATAGTGTCTGTCGTATTTCACCTGTCACCTTAACGTGTGCAAAAATCTTTCGGTGATTTGTAGTTATTAGATCGAGTTTTACTGAGCAGGTGCCAGTTTTCACAATAGGTGCAAATTTTCACAATAGACGCGTTAGGAGGTTTAAGTGAGGTCAGGTCGACTATACAGGTTTAAGTAAGGTCAGGTCGACTATAGTGGTTTAAGTGAGGTCTGGTCGATTATAGAGATTTGAGGTATAATCGACTTTAAAGATTTAAGTGAGGTCTGGTCGACTATAGAGATTTACGTGTGGTCTGATCGACTACAGAGATTTAGGCGAGGTCTGATAGACTATAGAGATTTAAGTGAGGTCTGGTCGACTACATAGATTTAAATGAGGTCAGGTCAGCTATAGAAATTTAAGTGAGGTCAGGTCGACTATAGAGATTTGAGTGAGGCCTGGTCGACTATAGAGATTTAAGTGTGGTCAGGTCAGCTACAGAGATTTAAGTGAGGTCTCGTCAACTATGGTGGTTTAAGTGAGGTTTGGTCGACTATAGAGATTAAGTGAGGTCTGGTCGACTATAGATATTAAGTGAGGTCTGGTCGACTATAGAGATTTAAGTGAGGCCTGGTCGACTATAGAGATTTAAGTGTGGTCAGGTCAGCTACAGAGATTTAAGTGAGGTCTCGTCAACTATGGTGGTTTAAGTGAGGTCCGGTCGACTATAGAGATTTAAGTGAGGCCTGGTCGACTATAGGGATTTGAGATGTGATCGACTATAGAGATTTAAATGAGGTCTGGTCGACTATAGAGGTTTAAGATTACGGAAAACCTCAATTGGGCTGGGTTGACTAAGGCGATGATAGAAACAAATAAAGGACCGTCAAAGAGATTTATCATTATCATGTGCCATTCCTGTAAGCATGAGCAGTCATGGCTCGCCATCTCACACGATCATTAGAATCTCGGGTTAGGTTTGTGTTCATGTCCTGATTGTGTCATTTGGCCAATCCATGTAAGTATTAATCTCTGGCTTCCTGTCACCCAATTCCAATTAAAAAAAAAATAATTCCAAATTCGGTCTCGTCTAACCTGCTTCATCAGCGGTGGTTATTGTTGAGAGCTGTGGTTATTGTTGAGAGCCGTGGTTTTTGTGGGTCTTTAGCCCTGTTTCATGTATTGGGCACTCTTACGTCAGCGGCTATCCTTTGTGTCCTTCTCCTCTTGTGGTTTTCTTTGTTGATGCAGGCTCCTGGCTCGTCTGGCTTGGCTGGGTGCAGTCCTTATAAGGACTTTTTATTTGGTCTTTTTGCCTCCTTTTTTGTGTATTGTTCGTAGAAGCTTTTCGATGTTGTCATTTTCCTCCTTCTTGCGCCTGTTTTCATTTTCGAGAAAGAGCTTATGTTTCCTTTCGCAGTCTTCATCCGTGGACAGCCATGGGATGATCTCTCCGTCATCTATATAGTACTTGAATCCGGTCTCACAGTCACAGAGATGTACAACGGTGGTTTTCCTATGTTTCCACCACTAGCCATTTTCCAAAGAGACAAACTCTAAACGTCACCAGAGGTCTGTTATGGTGCCACTAGACGGGTGGTTATATCACAGAGTTTCGAGGACAACACTCGATCTAATAATTACTGATAATCGCAAGGTGTTTGCGTACGTTAACGTGAAACGTGAAATACGACAGAGACTGTCATAGCGTTAGTTGTCCCAAACAATTAAGTCGTCTTCTCTCCATGACCACCACCTGTGCCGGTCCGCGACCGCTTGCTGGACATCCACATCTAATCTCTATATCAAGAGGGTACTCCCCCATCTACTACCCAGTGGACTCACCTAGTGGTCGGACACATCCTAAGTTATTAAAGAGAGTTCATGTAACTGAGAACCCTTAATGGAGTTGTGTCGCCTACAGAGCTGTGAGTGGCATGAATAATAATTACATAGACCCAATAAGTGCTATTTTCCACTGATTGAGGATATATGACAACATATATAGGGTGTATGTTTAAAAGACTGGGGGTTTTGAAAATATTGCCATTCCAAGTTTTGTTTTTACCTATTATGTTGCATGAACTCCACAGAGGGTGAATGAATACAAAACTTGGAACGGCAATATTTTCAAAAACTGCAGTCATTAAACGTACGCCCTGTACCTATATACGTAGGTTTATGGTACTAGCAACATAATGTTATGGACAAATCGACACTCGATGAGCGATGTGGAGAACATAATGCTTGACTTCCAAGATGTCCTGCCATTTTAGGCAAGATCGACATGAGAGTCGAGGGTCACGTTCTAAAAACCCGTCTCGTGAGACTTCGAATACAGCGTTCCCTAACTGTTACTCAATACTTTAGTTACGCTGAATACCGAGACAAACAACTGCTGAACAATGGACGATATAACATGAACAGTGCACACGTTATTGCCAGGGTATCCATGAACATAAATAACACATTGTTAAGCAGTCACTGAAACTGATACCTGTTTAAAAGATTCTTTGTTTAGCGCTATCTAAATTTCAAACAACTGTATGAAAAAGTCACGATAATCCTATTGTAGTTACTACCCAAGGGGCGTGGGGTGTTGGAATTCCGAGTATATCAGGTAAAGGAAAATGCAGGAGGGGGAATGAGAGATAGGGAGAAAGAGAGCGAGAGAAAGATAGAGAGAAAGAGAGGGAGGGAGAGAGAGAGGAAGTGAGGGAGAGGGATGGAGAGAGAGAGAAAGAAAGAGAGTGAAAGGGGGCAAGAAAGAAAGATTGACAGGGGAGATCGAGGAGAGAGAGAAAAAGAAAGAGAGAGAGAATGACAGAGAGAGAGAGAGAGAGAGAGAGAGAGAGAGAGAGAGGGGGAGGGGGTGGAGGTGGAGAAATAAATAAATATATATATATATATATATATATAAAGAGAGAGAGAGAGAGAACAGATATATATATATATATATATATATATATATATATATATATATATATATATAAATAAAGAGAGAGAGAGAGAAGATATATATATATATATATATATATATATATATATATATATATATATATATATATATATATATATATATATATATATAGAGAGAGAGAGAGAGAGAGAGAGAGAGAGAGAGAGAGAGAGAGAGAGAGAGAGATCCTTGAGACTTCCGTCTATAACTTGTACACACCGAAAAGACTCACGTGGATTGATGCGAAATAACGATTTCGAACATTTAAAATCCACATCCGATCTTGTGTTAGTTGAACTGGACGCTCAAGACGTGCCGGATAAGGGCGAAAAACTATAAGTGTGTATACGGCAACAATATTTCGGCTGACGCAAAAGGAAAAGACTGGATCGAATAGAGCACAGCCCGAAGTAAATCCCAAAACCCACACAGAAACGAACATTTACTGCACGCCTCGTTCTGATATACTCACATCTAGACCCCTTCTTGTGCTCGTGCGCTGTGTTCAGATTCTCTATGACAGGAGACTGAAAGACTTATGGAATATCTGACTGTTTAATACAAGTGATCTTTTTACAAACCAAATCGAAACCTAGGAACAAGGTGAGTCGGCCAGCTCTTTTCCTCAGCTGTTCTCCGATCGTTAGTGAGTTTGCCTTTGTGAGTATAGTTTACTGGTCGAAACCCATGCCCAACACAGCTTGCACGCCGGGCAGTCCACTTTACAGGGCAATGGGTAAACACACAGTTCTATAAGTGAAATATTTACCATCTTAACATATGCTTAAAAGGGGTTTAAAAGGCATATAGATCGACTTCATTGCATCGGGTTTTATCCCATATGCATCTTTCTGCAGAGCGGCCTGCCGAAAGCATCGCACAAAGCACGACTCCGTAGCTACAACGACGACCCCCAGAAGTCTCCAAGAAAATTGCACCTGTGAACCGAACGACGTAGACTGGAATCGAACCTACAGCCTTCGGAGCCCGAGGTAGGCGGCGTAACCAGTCGCCATGGAGCATCCCTAACAACATATGTAAATACCTGTCTATGATTTGTAGTTACTGGATCGAGTTTCAGTGAGTAGGCGTCAGTTCTGAAGTTTCACGCCTTAACAAAAACACCAGGATGTTTAAGTAAGGCCAGGTCGACTCAAGAAAGAGCTTTAAAAGAACCGAGTTGCCCCAATGAGGGTGGGTTGACTATTTAGATTTAAAAAAAAAAAATTTAAAACATCCATGTGGAGGGAGTGTCGCGAGATTGCCATGAGTTAAACAGATAAATTTACCGACGTTTGCTGGGCGTATATTTCTGGGCCCACAACAGTCGTACTAACAGAGTAAACACAGCTGCACAGGTTACATCAGGTCAGCCCATATACACATTTGGTGTTGAGTGAAAAGGAATGGATACACCGCGTTGGCAGTTTGTAAACATTTAGAATTACATAGCCTTGCCCGGCGCAGTAGATGGAACAGCCCCGTCTGTCACTTATACTGCCGGACATCAGACGGAAATGGCTGCTGGGATTGTCACCACTGAACAGAAGATTGACAGTTTGTCAACAGTCAGAGACAAACCGGAATTGGCAGCGAGAGACAGGAAAACAGTGCATCTGTCAATTCTTGGTTTCCGGCACATCGAGAAGTTGACGGGGTTATGTGCAACGCTTTGTTGGAAGTAGACATAAACTTGCTGGCTTGTTTTGAAAATCTTAACAATTACTGACAACTTTGACAGGACTAAAGCCAGGAAAATAGATTCTTGCAAATGGCTGATATGTCCAAATAACACCTGTGTGGGGGCGAAAAGGATAACGTCACGTGGACAACTTTGGTAGTTTGCCATATAAACTCGAGTTGAGATCAACTAGGGTGGACTTGATAAATGCTCTAGTCGGAGTGCCAGGCACTGCAGTGCTAGTGGAAATAATATCTACCGTGTGTTAATTAGGGACTTAATTTTACACGTGCCTATAATGGCAGATGTAGATATGATTGATAGGACTGCAGGAGTGCCATTTAAGGTATAACCTATTATAATATATTCGTTATAATTACTTTAGGCAGTAGCCTTGTTAACTATAGTGTGATGATTAGCACTGTTAGTGGAAACTAGCTAGAGTAGGGAAGTGATACTTGGCTCGGTTAGCTAGAATAGATTAGTGAAGTGTTGATAAGCTTTACTAGTTGAGAATTGAGGGATAATAGGGATCTTTCCGTAGGTGTCCCTGGTGGGCGGGGTTCCGCATTCTGTTTGTTGATATTTTTTCTTTGTCATAGCCTGATTCGACTCTAGGTGGGTAGCTAATCTGCTCTGTGACTAAGTCTAGTTAGCTAAAGATCATTAAGCAAGGTGATAGGCTTACACTCAGCCGAAGGGATCAGTGACTAGTACTATCACCAGATGTGTTGTTTCTATCCTAGGTTCCCTACCAGATCCAAGGAAACTCAACAAGTAAAAAAAAAACCCCATTCGGAAGAACACCAGTTCAACAATCAATAAAGTTGCATACAGAACGTAACTAAAGCTAGGAGGAAGTTGATTCACCAAAGATAGTGATGATTACTGATGCACCACACAGCATCAGACAGTAGTAACTAAATGAGAACAGTCTAATAGTTACCTAGAGTTATATAATCTCGTGTAATAGAACACATGACAGTATATGTGAGGCTGGATAGACACGAGTGAGGATCAATCCAGTACAGTAACAATTAACATTAGTAAGTAGCCCTTATGAACTGAGTGGTTCGATGTGCAACGAGGATGATCTGTCGACTAACTAACTAACTAACTAACTGCGTACACACTGCAAAAGACTTGTGCAGTTTGTTTAGGAACATTAGGAACGGACATTGTGTAGAGTGCAACCGGTCCCTGATTAACTCTGAATACCACCGGTGTCTATTTCGGATGTTCATGAAATTGGATTACCAGAGGTCTACAGAGGCAAAGCAGTATCCGGCAAGATGGTTCCGGCAACGGGTGAGACGTACTTGTTCTGACGTAACGTGCTGTGGTCTATCTTTGCTGTGATCAGCTGACTGAGTTGATGTCTGAGAGACAGAGTCTACACACTTTATAGAACACGTCACACATTTTCTTCACATACACGTCTCATATACGTTACATTTTTATTTTAATAAATTACTCTTTATTAATTTCTAGAAGCAAGAGTTGTTGAGTATGTTGCGTTGGGGAAGTATGAGAAGGGGGCATAGTACGACAGTGTGAGAGTGATAGGAAAAGGTGTCCATAGGCTGATGGAGTGTGTTGGACGGAAGCTGGTGGATTCTCCAGAATATTGAGGGGAAAAAAAAATAATATTATAATGTGGGTGTCGGATCTCCTCACTCCAGGGACGACACTTTAAAGGAGGACACTACATTATTGGGGGCTCGTCCGGGATATTTGGACAGTGGGATCTATCGTAAACGTGATCTTTGGACAGCGAGATCTCCCGTAAACGGAATCCTTGGACAGCGAGATCTCCTGCAAGCAGGAACGTTTGACAGTGGGATCTTCTGACAACGGGGTCTTTTGACACGGGATCCTTAGTTATAAGAGGGAGATATCATTTTGGAGAATCCAGCTAGAGTGAATGTGGATAGGGGTTAGGACTAATATCTTACCTGTTCACACTTCACACGTCTGCATAGGTCTGTGGTCCTGATTCTACTCTTGTCACTGAGTGAATGTACTGTGTGTGGTAATATCTAGATTTATAGTACTTATTCATATATCTGTATAGTAATTTGCAGTTATATTGTACTAGACTTGCTAGCTTACCTCTCTGTATAATGGCCACCCCTAAACCGAGCACGTTAGAATTAAAGGCAAGGGGGGAAGAAATGGGATTGGCTGGGTCTTCTCTAACGGATTACATACAGGAAGTGGAGAGAGAGTATCGTCAAGCGGAAAGGGATGATCGAAAGGCCGAGCTGGAATTGAGAAGGATGGAAGCTGAGCAAGCAGCTAGGAAATTGGAAGCTGAGCAAGCAGCTAGGAAATTTGAAGCTGAGCAAGCAGCTAGGAAATTAGAAGCTGAACAGGAAGCACAGAAAAGGGAGCACGAGTACCGGATGAGGGAACTCGAGTTGAAGAGTCAATCTAATGGAGAAACTGAGGGAGCAGTTGGAGGTTCCTCCATCCCAGGATCAACACCAGTAGGTGGACATGGGTACCATGCTATGAAGTTTCCTTTAGCGGTCTACGAGGAGGACAAAGAGAAGATTGATCAATACCTTCAACGCTTCGAGGCTATGTCAGTTGCTATGGGTCTGGAGCGTAACAAATGGAATCTTAAGCTATCCCAGGGATTACGCGGGATGGGATACGAGGTTTATACTCGCCTGCCACCAGGACATGAGAACAATTATGATGAGTTAAAGACGGCTCTGCTGAAACGATTCGAGGTTACGTCACATACCTACCGGAAAAAATTTCGAGCAGCAAAACGAGAACCGGGGGAGTTGTTTGCCGCCTACAGTTTGCGTCTTAAATCTTATCTCCATAAGTGGATGGATTTGGCTGGGTTCGCACATGACTATGAGAGTCTGGAAGAGCTCATGGTGGTCGACCAGCTGAAGAAGCAAATGTCTAAACCTCTCAGGACGTTCCTGGGAGAACAAGGAGCGGAACATATTGACCTCGTGACTAAATTAGCAGAACGGTTCGTCGAGGTACATGGGGAGGCAGGGGAAAACCTTTCAACCAACACCAAAAGTCAAGAGAAACATGACAAGAAGAAAGCCAAAAACTCAGGAACAAAAAAGTGGGAACCTTATGTGCAAAAATCAGAGGATAGTTCAGAGAAGAAGAAGGAGGGAAGCAGGAGCACTTCAAGCTCTACACCTAAACGACCGTGGTCGGAGAAGTGGTGTTCAATTTGTAAGTCACCCTCTCACAATACGAGGGACTGCAAATCGAAGGCTAAGAACCCTCACTTTGCAGCATGTCAAGTGACTTCCAAGGAGGTTGTCACGGAAAATGCCAAGGTCAACAAGGAAGCTCGCCACCAGGAGAGCTCATTCAAGTCCGACAATAGAAAATCTAGGACAGGGAAATGGTGCAACCAATGTCAGTCAAACACGAACAATGCTATTGACTGCAGGGGGAAAGTCAGGAGACACTCAATTCGTCGTGTGCTCAGGGAAACCTAAGGTGGAGCCCACCGAACAGGTCGAGGCCGAGGAAGAGACTCCAGACCAGGACAAACCACCTGTAGTGGAATTGGTAGAGGTTAACGGTCGTCAAGTGGAGTGTTTATACGACACAGGACTGGACGGGGAGGCCGTGATTTCTGCGGATCTGGTACATCCAGAACAATTCACAGGTGAAACATTGGATATACAGCCTGCACAGAAGAGTGCTGTAACCATGAAGTTGCCCATTGCTAATGTGGAGATTCGGTCAAGGTACGTCACCGGCACCATCAAGGCCGCTGTATTGACCGATCCCATTTTTCCAGCCATCCTAGGTTGCCGGTATGTCTTTCTGGGAATGCCCAGGGAGCCAATTCATATGGGAGCAATGCAGACTCGCTCTCAGGCGAAAACGGAAGAGGCAGACGCAATTGTGACTAACACAATGCCGGGGGAGCTACGAACTGCCCAGAGTGAGGATGATACTTTACGTCCTTGCTACAAAAAGCTGCAGAAAAGTGCTGATCCACCAGGACGGGGGCAGTACTACATGAAGAATAGGATACTCTACAGGAGAGCAGGAAGGGGAGACAACCTATACGGTCAGTTGGTCGTCCCGAAAGCTCATCGGTCCCAGATTCTTCATATGGGGCATACCATCTCCTTTAGTGGACACATGGGTATTGCCGCCACCATGCAGCGGATTTCCTGCCACTACTATTGGCCGGGAATGACAGATGATGTGCGTCGGTATGTGAAGTCATGCCCTGAGTGCCAGAGGGTGGCACCGAAACACTGGACAGCACCGGTGATGTTGGGTGAGATGCCCATCATGAACTCTCCTTTCGAGAGGGTAGCCATCGATATCGTGGGTCCACTTCCCAGGACTAGGAAGAGGAACATGTATATACTCACAATGGTGGATTGCTGTACAATGTGGGGTGAGGCGATACCGTTGACCACGATTGACTCGAAAAGAGTGGCGGACGCACTGATGGAGGCCTTTACCAGATTAGGCTTTCCGGATCAAATTCTGACGGATAATGGATCTCAGTTTTGTGGAAAACTCATGGAGGAGGTATTTAGGGTGTTTCACTCTAACCACATACATACCAGCCCTTACCACCCTCAAGCCAATGGACAAGTAGAGCGTTTCAACGGCACGTTGATGACAATGCTCAGGAAACTAGCGCAGGAAAAACCTGATAGGTGGGATGAATATATCCCAGCAGCACTCTTTGCCTATCGGGAAGTTCCTCATGGCTCAACAGGACTACCACCCGCTACATTGCTGTTTGGTCGTCCAATCAAAGGACCGTTGGAAGCCATGTTGAGGAGTTGGACTGAAGAGGGGACGTCAGAAGAAGTGATCTCATCCTATCAATACGTGGAGGAACTGAAAGAAAAACTCCACAAGGGATGGACTCTGGCAAATCAAACTTGAAAAAGGCCAGGAAAAGACATGCGGCTTACTACAACCGTAGGTCTAAAGAAAGATCTCTAGAAGTAGGAGATAAAGTCTTGTTGCTACTCCCAACGGGAAACAACAAACTGGAGATAGGTTGGCAAGGACCATTTCCCGTGGAAAGGGTGATATCCAGAACCAACTATCAGATCCGGATCCGGGGAAAGTCGAAGATTTTCCATATCAATCTCTTGCGGAAATACGAAGAGAGACCCGGAGACAAAGCAGCTCACCTCATGGCAATGGCAGTTGCAGTGGAGACAGAAGTGGGAACCAACGAGGGCAGGGAATATCCCTTGGTACACCAGGAAACCTATAGGGATGTACAAGTGAACCCTGATCTGACCTCACAGGAGAGGGAAAAGATAACCCAGGTTCTCAAGTCTCATAAGGAGATACTGACGGATAAACCAGGACGAACGAGGTTGGTTGAGTTCGAGATGACTTTGACCACACAGGAGCCTGTTCGCCAAAAGGTTTACCCAGTGCCATTCTCTAAAGAAAAGGCCCTGGAGGAGGAAATAAAAAAACTGCTGGAGGATGACGTGATTGCACCATCCACATCCCCATACAATGCGGGGGTAGTTTTGTTACGCAAACCAAGTGGAGAACACAGGTTGTGTATAGATTACCGACTTCTGAACAGTCATACACAGTTTCAGGTGGAACCTTTGCCGAATCCAACTCAGTTATTCGCTAGGCTCCATAAGGCTCGGTACTTTTCAAAGGTGGATCTGAGTAGGGGGTACTATCAGATACCAGTCAAACCGGAGATTCGACCACTGTTAGCTTTCAGTACACCCAGTGGACACTACGAATTCAAGGTCATGCCCTTTGGACTCAGCAATGCACCTAGTGTGTTTACACGCATGATGAGGACTTTACTAGATCCGTTACAGGATCCGTCCATCATCTCATTCATGGATGATATTCTGATTTCCAGTGACAGCTTGGATGACCACTTACAATCCTTGGAGAGAGTGTTTAATAGACTCAAGGAAGCAGGGCTTACTGCTCGTCCAACCAAGTGCATGATTGGTTACCAGACTCTGGAATTTCTAGGTCACACCATCACTCCAGGACACATTGTCCCAGAAGAGAAGAACCTGGAGAAAATCAGAAATGCACCAAGGCCAAAAACGAAGAAGGATGTGCGATCTTTTCTCTCGTTGTGTGGGTTCTACCACAAATTTATCCCACATTTCACTGAACTGGGAGCTCCGTTGACCGAAACCTTGAAAAAGGGATTCCCGGATCAAATCATTTGGACACCAGAATGTGAGAATGCCTATAGTCAGTTAAAGGAGGCCTTGGTCAGCAAACCTGTATTACAGCTCCCTGACCTTTCCAAACCATTTGTGTTGAGAACGGATGCAAGTGCGATTGGAATTGGAGCCGCTTTGTTACAGGAAGGAAAAGACGATGCTTCGGTTTTGAAACCTGTGGCATACGCAAGTAAGAAACTTCTACAGGCGGAGAGGAATTATTCAACCGTCGAGAGAGAATGCTTGTCCCTCGTATGGGCAGTGCAAAAATTTCAGCCATATTTGTATGGAGTTAAGTTTCGGGTTCAGTCGGATCATCAGCCCCTGATGTTCCTGACGACTTCTCAGAAGCTCAACGCACGTTTGATGCGGTGGTCGTTGTTACTTCAACCGTATAATTTCACAGTAGAGTACATTCCTGGGAAGGAGAATGTTGGAGCGGATTTCTTGTCAAGACACCCAGCTCCTGAAGAAGAGGAATGAATTATCTGGATTTAACTCATGGTGGAGGAGAGTGAGATGGACTACTCTCTTAAGAGGGGGCCTATGTCGCGAGATTGCCATGAGTTAAACAGATAAATTTACCGACGTTTGCTGGGCGTATATTTCTGGGCCCACAACAGTCGTACTAACAGAGTAAACACAGCTGCACAGGTTACATCAGGTCAGCCCATATACACATTTGGTGTTGAGTGAAAAGGAATGGATACACCGCGTTGGCAGTTTGTAAACATTTAGAATTACATAGCCTTGCCCGGCGCAGTAGATGGAACAGCCCCTGTCTGTCACTTATACTGCCGGACATCAGACGGAAATGGCTGCTGGGATTGTCACCACTGAACAGAAGATTGACAGTTTGTCAACAGTCAGAGACAAACCGGAATTGGCAGCGAGAGACAGGAAAACAGTGCATCTGTCAATTCTTGGTTTCCGGCACATCGAGAAGTTGACGGGGTTATGTGCAACGCTTTGTTGGAAGTAGACATAAACTTGCTGGCTTGTTTTGAAAATCTTAACAATTACTGACAACTTTGACAGGACTAAAGCCAGGAAAATAGATTCTTGCAAATGGCTGATATGTCCAAATAACACCTGTGTGGGGGCGAAAAGGATAACGTCACGTGGACAACTTTGGTAGTTTGCCATATAAACTCGAGTTGAGATCAACTAGGGTGGACTTGAATAATGCTCTAGTCGGAGTGCCAGGGCACTGCAGTGCCTAGTGGAAATAATATCTACCGTGTGTTAATTAGGGACTTAATTTTACACGTGCCTATAATGGCAGATGTAGATATGATTGATAGGACTGCAGGAGTGCCATTTAAGGTATAACCTATTATAATATATTCGTTATAATTACTTTAGGCAGTAGCCTTGTTAACTATAGTGTGATGATTAGCACTGTTAGTGGAAACTAGCTAGAGTAGGGAAGTGATACTTGGCTCGGTTAGCTAGAATAGATTAGTGAAGTGTTGATAAGCTTTACTAGTTGAGAATTGAGGGATAATAGGGATCTTTCCGTAGGTGTCCCTGGTGGGCGGGGTTCCGCATTCTGTTTGTTGATATTTTTTCTTTGTCATAGCCTGATTCGACTCTAGGTGGGTAGCTAATCTGCTCTGTGACTAAGTCTAGTTAGCTAAAGATCATTAAGCAAGGTGATAGGCTTACACTCAGCCGAAGGGATCAGTGACTAGTACTATCACCAGATGTGTTGTTTCTATCCTAGGTTCCCTACCAGATCCAAGGAAACTCAACAAGTTAAAAAAAAAAACCATTCGGAAGAACACCAGTTCAACAATCAATAAAGTTGCATACAGAACGTAACTAAAGCTAGGAGGAAGTTGATTCACCAAAGATAGTGATGATTACTGATGCACCACACAGCATCAGACAGTAGTAACTAAATGAGAACAGTCTAATAGTTACCTAGAGTTATATAATCTCGTGTAATAGAACACATGACAGTATATGTGAGGCTGGATAGACACGAGTGAGGATCAATCCAGTACAGTAACAATTAACATTAGTAAGTAGCCCTTATGAACTGAGTGGTTCGATGTGCAACGAGGATGATCTGTCGACTAACTAACTAACTAACTAACTGCGTACACACTGCAAAAGACTTGTGCAGTTTGTTTAGGAACATTAGGAACGGACATTGTGTAGAGTGCAACCGGTCCCTGATTAACTCTGAATACCACCGGTGTCTATTTCGGATGTTCATGAAATTGGATTACCAGAGGTCTACAGAGGCAAAGCAGTATCCGGCAAGATGGTTCCGGCAACGGGTGAGACGTACTTGTTCTGACGTAACGTGCTGTGGTCTATCTTTGCTGTGATCAGCTGACTGAGTTGATGTCTGAGAGACAGAGTCTACACACTTTATAGAACACGTCACACATTTTCTTCACATACACGTCTCATATACGTTACATTTTTATTTTAATAAATTACTCTTTATTAATTTCTAGAAGCAAGAGTTGTTGAGTATGTTGCGTTGGGGAAGTATGAGAAGGGGGCATAGTACGACAGTGTGAGAGTGATAGGAAAAGGTGTCCATAGGCTGATGGAGTGTGTTGGACGGAAGCTGGTGGATTCTCCAGAATATTGAGGGGAAAAAAAAAATAATATTATAATGTGGGTGTCGGATCTCCTCACTCCAGGGACGACACTTTAAAGGAGGACACGACAGGGAGGTCAGCTCGTTCTTATCATCCGGTGTGCTGATGCCGAGGTAACGCGTTAAACCCCTACGTCGGAGTTGGACTGAAATGTTTATTTCTCGTCCTTGACTTGGGGACGTAAATTACAAGTACCTCTGATGTCGCAGTGGGTTCGTCTGATGGCGAGGGATACTGATAATAAGGAAAGCCAACCCACGCGCAAAAATCAGTCCAGTGAACTAGAGGTAGTAACACGTGTACGGACTACGCTTGATTTCAAAGCGGGCGACCGCATAAACACACGTGAATATACTACAGCTGTAAGCATGACGCACGTGTATATACTACAGCTGTAAGCATGACGCACGTGAATATACTACAGCTGTAAGCACGGGCAATGATGGTTTGCCATCTGTCACCATCACGTCCAAGGTCAGGTGTGTGCGCTTGTCTCAATTATGTCATGTAGCGAAGCCATAGAGATATTTACCCCTGCCTTTCTGTGTGCTGTCGAGTCGTAACATACCAGAGATGTACAATGGTTGTTTCCCCCTTGCTCTCGCTGGTTTGTCTACGATTTAACACCGCTAGCCTCTATCTAAACAGACAAACCCTACAAGTCAGCAGGGGAAGAGGTTATGTGCGGCGAGCTTTTCTCTCAATACCCACATCACAGAGTTTAGAGGTATTTTAATGAGTTAGCTGCCTCTTAGCAGACCAAGAGAAATGATGCTGGATGGACTGAGGCGGTGGCATGGAGGAATATCATCAGAGTTGATCCAGAACACCAAAGACCGAGTTCTGTGGAGAGTCATGAACGCCTACGCCAGCTGGCAAGGCACTTGATGATGATGAGTTGCCTTGTCTTCTTGAGCACCACTTGTGTTGACCCACCCAAGTCACTTATTGAATGTGCATCTCCGCATCCACACTTTACCATGTGAAACCCGGTGGACGCGCCTAGTAGTTGAACAGAGTGCGAATCAGTAAAGATCTGTAGCATACACGAAGACCCTCAATGAAGTTAGGTGGACTTTTTTTAAAAAGTTGCATATCCCTTACAGGACGTTGCAGTCAACACCAGCATTTTTCAGCTGTTGTTGATGTTCTTGGCAAGATTATGCTGAGTAGTTTGCCACTGCTTTCTGAGCGACCGGCTCACATACCCCGTAAGTAACCAACGCGACGCGACGCGATCCGCTGCCGAATCTCGCGCAGCTATGTTCCTCACGTGGATATACGGGATTACGGTTAGGTGGACTACAGAGCTGTAAGTGGCACAAGTAGCAATTACATGGACCCTATGGGTAAAGTAAAGTAAAGTAAAGTAAAGTAAAGAAACCTTTCCCACGCCTTTAGGCGTAATGGGTATACGGTTCGTGTCCCATATTTGTTTTGACCAATCGATGCTCGACTGGTGTTGCTGTTAACATCACACCGGCCCTCTTTGCTTCCCAAAATATTTCCTGATACTCATTTTAGCCTGGATGGACCTGAGACCTAGGTTAAGTTACAAGAAAAAAACCCTCATATGGACCCAATACGGATGAAAGCTGTCACAGTGCATTATTAAGAGAAGTCGTAACAATGTGTATTTGACGGATCGAGAAACTGAGTCTGGTAACAATTAATTTCGCGTTAACCTAACTTATAGGACATGGGATTTACCCAATTTTTAGCTCAGGGTATTTTACTGGGAGTTTACATACACTGTTGCAGTTCAACGTTAGGTAGTAATATTTACAAACACAACCAGGACTAAACAAAACAAACAATTTAGTCAAAGTTGTGAAAAATAAAGACATATTGCAACATTTCGAATTAATGCAATTCCGCTCGCTATGAGTTAATTATCAGCGCCAGTCTCATTGCTGTACTTATCATTAATTCACCAAGAGACATCATTACTTAGACACAACAGGTTCCAGTTTGGTCATGCGGAAATGCAGTAAATCGAAATGTCGCAATTTGTCTTTATTTTTCACAAGTCTTTTCTAAATCTTTCTTCTCGCCTAACTGGTAGAGCAAAAAGGACATTTCATCATTCCTTTAGCAAGCGAAATCATCACTTAAACGCCACAGGTTTACGTTTGGTACGCCCAATTCTATAAAAACTTCTATTATGCAGATGGCTGCTTATTTATATTCCTTTCTCCCATAAGCGCCGATCAATATCTACGAATTTATCACATCAGATACTGCATAGAAAATAACAGACAGTACCGGACGATCAATAATAAGTACGTAGTGCTGTCTTCACACCTACGGTAGCCAAACTATGTAGGCTATCACGCAACCAAAGAGGCGTTGGCTGTTCCAATATTTATCGCACACGCCTGAGAAGCTCCAATAGTTATTATGTATCCTACATGGACATGTTGTCCATAGAAAAATAGCTGAATGGCACAATGTTCGTTCTGAGCCCGAGCTAATGCAGTAAGATTCAAAGTGTGGACGGAATTGTTTAATCAGACAAATAAGAACAGAGCGGTTCGCCTCCTCTCCCTCTAAAATTCTTGGTTAACACCCAATAGAGACAGTGTTATTTTTCTTTCAAATGAGGTGGGGGAGGGAGAGGAGTGGTTGGGGGTGGGGGGAAGTCGTGGATGACAGGTCACGATATCCGCTCAGTCTCAAGGTACTGGGTTTCATCATAGCATTCATTCATTCAGTATCATGTCCTTTGCAGAACCTCGCTCCCATAAGAACCTTCCGAAAAATCTCTCGATTATAAGCAAGATGTCCCGCATCCGAAACACCCATCTGGAGATCATCCGCCAAATCCTGCATCCATCTTCTCTTTGGCCTTCCTATTCCTCTCTTCCCAGGCATATACTCCTCCATTATTGTTCTCTCCAAACTTTCGTGACGTTTCAAGTGACCAAAATATTTCAATTTTCTTTGTTTTATCGTCTTTAATAGCCAACCATCTTCAATATTTAGCTCTTGAAGTATGGGTGCATTTGTTCTTTTCTTTAGCAAAGATATTCTTAGCATAAGGGTGGGAATGTATCCAAGCACTACTGATATCTAATGATATCGCTGGTTCCCGTGATCTATTGGGGAGTGAAATTAGATACCTACCCTTCTTTGATAAGGGCAACAAAACAAAAACCGGAAGCCCCTGCGCAAATCATACATGCAAACATTCCCCGGCAGCCGGAAATCGCAAGGGACAGGCTGTAAGGCACCCGTCATGGCAAAACTGTTAGGAAGGAATCCCTACTCATGGGTAGATAGAGCCAATTAGATGGTATGGATTGTGTCCAGAGGAAGCAAACCTTACACACATGCATGACGTGTCGGAAACACTGATCTCTGAAGTGCGTAACTAAACAGATGTGTAATCTAGTAGATGTGTGACAGTAGATCAGCATGCCCTTGTGCTACTGTTCTTACTGAATGGACTGCTAGGCGAGATGCAACGACGTATGCCATAACCAATACAGTTAGTATACACTCACACAGTGGTGGTCTCCATCGATCCGTTATGAAAGATCACTGCGGAGGTCCGCATGGCCGAATGGATAAGAACGTTAGGTCTTAAATATCCGGTGTACTGATGCCGAGGTAGCGGGTTCTACCCCTACAACGGTCAGTTGGACTAAAACGTTGACTTTCGTCCTTGACTTGGGGACGTCAATTACAAGTACCTCTGCAGTCGGAGTGGGCTCGTCTGATGGCTAGGGACACTAGTAATAGAGAAAGCTAATCCACACGCACAAATAAGTCCAATGCACTAGAAACAGTAGTAAGTATATGGACTACGCTTGAGTTCAAAGCGAGAGAACGTTAAAAAAAACGTTGATCACTGCACTCATGATACAGCTCGACAGTACAAGTGGGTTTAAGATCTGCATCATGTTGATTAGGGGGTCGCGTTAGCACAGTGGCTGGACGCCATTCTGCGGCCCGGTGGTTAAGACGCCCTTCTGCGGCCCGGTGGTTAAGACGCCCTTCTGCGGCCCGGTGGTTAAGACGCCCTTCTGCGGCCCGGTGGTTAAGACGCCCTTCTGCGGCCCGGTGGTTAAGACGCCCTTCTGCGGCCCGGTGGTTAAGACGCCCTTCTGCGGCCCGGTGGTTAAGACGCCCTTCTGCGGCCCGGTGGTTAAGACGCCCTTCTGCGGCCCGGTGGTTAAGACGGCCTTCTGCGGCCCGGTGGTTAAGACGGCCTTCTGCGGCCCGGTGGTTACAGGTTCGAATCCGAATTGGGATGGGTTTTAAAACGGACCTAGGCTTCCGTGCCGACCAGCATAAACTGAGTACAAGGAAATGTCTTGGAAAGTAAAGGCGACCAAAGTCATACCGACCACATCATTCACCCAGTGCCAACTGGTCTGTACAATATGAGCCTAGCGTCATATATCCAATGCGACTTGAGACGTATATATAAAAAGGTCGTTTATTTTACTGACTCCACTGTCATGCTGAGGCACTCATAAACAGCAATAGAGAAGCCGTGACATTTCTATACGTATTTCTACTAAACGCTGCTGCGACCATCTTATATAGATGGATCACGGGCAATTATAAACATTCTCATTAGGTCAGTATATTACCCATTCTCAGAAACACAGACTATACTCGACTAGACCAAACCAGACCATGCTTGCATGCGTGTATCAATGCTTAGCTACCTACCTACCTACTTACAATATAAAACACAAAGGCGTTGATCAGCATTCAAGTAGAACACAGTCCTAACGAAAAGAAAGAACAGTAAAACATGGCGCGGCGTTTCCTCTTACACAGCCCAGAGAAGAAGAACGCCACATATCCACACTGTACGACCCAAGAGAGCTGTCAAATGTAAGCATCCCCCGCCTAGTTTCCTCCTCCATTTGCCAAGTGGCATTCACAACTAGTGCGCTCATTAATTAGGTCTGCGGACGCTAATGAGGCCTGATTATGTCACAATGCATAACTAATCTACTGATTCGAAATTTATGCATGTTTCATTAACAAGTCACGGAGGTATCAGGGGTTCCCAAAGAGGGTGGTGCTATTCTTGTCCAGACTTGGGGATGTTATTCTCTTGGGTGTTTTTTAAGCTGTGAAGGGATTTTTTTGGTGTGCGATGGTTCACTCTGAACTCAAGCGTAGTCCATACACACTACTTGTAGTAGTGCTGCAATAAATTTTGCGTCTGGATTAGCTTTACCTATTAACAGTGTCCCTCGTCATCAGGCGAACCCACTCCGGCGTCAGAGGTGCTTGAAATTAACGTCTCCAAGTCAAGGACGAGAGGTCAACATTTTAGTCCAACTGTCCGGTGTAGGGGTTGAACCCCTTACTCAGCATCAGCACACAGGGTGTTTAAGAACAAGCGTTCTTATCCATTCGGCCATGCTGACTTACACATGAGATTTAAGAGTGAATGATGATACACTGGGGAGCGGTGGGCCAAGTGGCTAAGTTCTCCATCGGGAGACCCGCGTTTGAATCCTCGGTAAAGTGTAGATGTTTTTTCTGTCGGTGGGCGAAAAGAAAACCCTAACCTTGCGCAGTTCGCAGCGACAGCACTAGCCAGGCGGCCTTAATTCCTCAGGCTCGAGACGCCCCTGTCCAACACCGCAAGTTATAATAGGCAGTAAATGACAGTTTATGGCAGATGATACTTTGACAATAACCCAACCGAGCCTATAATGTAAGAGGATGAAAAAGTCCAGAGAATGACGGGCTGGGTGTGACTACAAGGAATTAACGTGATACTGATGATAACTAGAACGCCAGATTCTCCTTCGGGAGACCCAGGTTCGAATTCTCGGTAAGGTCTGGGATTTTTTTCTGTCGGGAGCAAAAATAAACTCCTAACCTGCACAGTTCGCGGCGACTTCACTAGCCAGGCGGCCTTTATTCCCCAGGCTCAAAGACACCCCCCCCCCCCCTCCCCGCCATACAACGCAAGGTACCATATTGGCAGTAAATGACAGTTTACGACTGATGATAACAAAATTGATATTATGATGTGCAGGAGACTACCTAATGGAGTCAACAATGATCTACAATGATTAAATTGAGTCATCTGTGACAGATTAATTAAATGGAGTAAACAATGATTGAAGCTGACTAAATGCAGCCAATGATGCACCGGATTTGACTAAATGAGGCCAAATTTACGCAGAGGTTGACCATATGAGGCCAAAGTTACACAGAATTTGACTAAATAAGGCGAAAGTTACACATAGGTTGACTAAATGAAGCCAATGTTACACGGAGATTGACTAAATAAAGTGAATAATGCACCGAGTTTGACTAAATGATAAACTGCGGTTGACTAAATGATGAACTGAGGTTGACTAAATGATGAACTGAGGTTGACTAAATGATGGACTGAGGTTGACTAAATGATGAACTGAGGTTGACTAAATGATGAACTGAGGTTGATTAAATGATGAACTGAGGTTGACTAAATGATGAACTGAGGTTGACTAAATGATGAACTGAGGCTGACTAAATGATGAACTGAGGTTGACTAAATGATGAACTGAGGTTGACTAAATGATGAACTGAGGTTGATTAAATGATGAACTGAGGTTGACTAAATGATGAACTGAGGTTGACTAAATGATGAACAGGTTGACTAAATGATGAACAGGTTGACTAAATGATGAACTGAGATTGACAACATGCAGTGAATGACCAGTTCTCTTCCTCGCCACCATTTTCTCCCAGAAATGAAAATTATCATTGTACAGTATCAAGCCAGGTCAGTCTCCCACAGCCATACTGGTGGGAATAATGGGTTCTGTCGTCACTGGGTACTGGAACATAAACGATAAAAAGGGGGGGGGGAGAGAATAGGGGAGGGGGAGATAGTGGGAGAAAGCAACAGAAAAGGAGAGTCAAAGAGAGGGAAAGAGACAGGGAGAGAGAGAGGGAGAGAAAGCGAGAGGGAGAGAAAGAGAGATATATAGCGACAGAAAGAGAGACAGAGACACAGAGAGAGAGAGAGAGAGAGAATAGGGGAGGGGGAGATAGTGGGAGAAAGCAACAGAAAAGGAGAGTCAGACAAAGAGAGGGAAAGAGACAGGGAGAGAGAGAGAGAGAGAAAGAGAGAGGGAGAGAAAGAGAGATATATATATAGCGACAGAAAGAGAGAGAGAGAGAGAGAGAGAGAGAGAGAGAGAGAGAGAGAGAGAGAGAGAGAGAGAATAGGGGAGGGAGAGATAGTGGGAGAAAGCAACAGAAAAGGAGAGTCCGACAAAGAGATGGAAAGTGACAGGGAGAGAAAGAGAGAGGGAGAGAAAGAGAGAGGGAGAGAAAGAGAGAGGGAGAGAAAGAGAGATATATAGCGATAGAAAGAGAGACAGAGACACACACAGAGAGAGACAGAGAGAGAGAGAATAGGGGAGGGGGAGATAGTGGGAGAAAGCAACAGAAAAGGAGAGTCCGACAAAGAGAGGGAAAGAGACAGGGAGAGAAAGAGAGAGGGAGAGAAAGAGAGATATATATATAGCGACAGAAAGAGAGAGAGAGAGAGAGAGAGAGAGAGAGAGAGAGAGAGAGAGAGAGAGAGAGAGAGAGAGAGAGAAAGCGACAGAAAGAAAGAGCAAAAGAAAGAGCATAACAGAGAGAAAGCGTCAGAAAAAGAGAGTGAGAGAGAAAAGAGACAGAGAGAGTGAGAGCGAAAAGTGAGAGAGCGAGAGAGAGAGAGAGAGAGAGAGAGAGAGAGAGAGAGAGAGAGAGAGAGAGAGAGAGAGAGAGAGAGAGGGAGAGAGAGATAGAGAGAGAGAGAGAGAACATAATACAACTAGCACACTTTTAAAACGCTTATCATTGCTGTGTTATGTGTGTCTAGATGACTATGCGATCTCTTATATCGATTCTCTGTATTCAAATAAATGCAACCACCTGCAAACTTGCTGACGTTTTCCACATTTGTAACGGTCCATTTCTGACGGCCTAGTCACAGCGGCCTGTGTGGCCGCAGGGCTTAATGCGCTTAAATTTCCCGTGCGCTGACGGCGGGGTATGGGGTTTACTTCAACGTTGACTTCTCGTTCAGAAGGCAAAGGCAAATTACTGAACGTAAAACTGCCTAGCAACTCAACCTCGGGTTGGGGTTGAAGGCGACATCCTGTAAGGAACATGAAACTTTTTTTTTCATGGTCGAGCCTCCTTTCATCAGCCAGGCTTGTGTCTGCTCCCTGGTTGTCCCAGGGGAAGGTGAAAAGAGGGCAGGATGGTGTCTGATCCTTGCCTACCAGTGTCTCCATATCGGACTTAAGACATTTTCCCGTTTATTACTGCTGAGTCATACACGAGGTAAGCACATAATGGTGACACAGTTATCTCCCATATATGTCTTAGGAGGCTATTACTAATTAGGATTGGCGTAATAGGAGTAAGCAGCAGCAGCGGAAGAAGAAGAAGAAGAAGAAGAAGAAGAAGAAGAAGAAGAAGAAGAAGAAGAAGAAGAAGAAGAAGAGGAGAAGAAGAAGAAGAAGAAGAAGAAGAAGAAGAAGAAGAAGAAGAAGAAGAAGAAGAAGAAGAAGAAGAAGAAGAAGAAGAAGAAGAAGAAGAGGAATTATATGTATTGGCTGACTGTTCCATGATTTCATCAGGAAATCAATTGAGGAACCCGTTGAGGCCACTGAGACAGTTACATAAACAAATAGACATAGTAGCTTGGCGCTCACAGAAGGAGAAGAAGGAAGTAGAGACTAGAGGACGCACTAGACAACATCAAATTTGAAAGCTATAGTTACCGACCGGGATTCGAACCTGTCATCAGTATTCTTACTGATACATTACTTCAGCATACTAATTAGTTATTACGCACTAAATTACTAGGTGATGTTTTTTTTTTTAAAGTTGCATATCCCTTACAGGACGTTGCAGTGAACACCGGCATTTTTCAGCTGTTGTTGATGTTTTTGGCAAGATTACGCTCAGTAGTTTACTAGGTAATTAGTACATACATATTTACTGCTGCTACTACCGGTACTACAACTACTCTACTACTGCTGCTGCTACTACCACTACCAATATTACTACTGTTGCTACTACTAATATTAATATACCAACGTAAATATCGAAAGAAAAAAAAACATTTTGCTGCTGATGTTGACCCCTGCTTTTTCTCAACCTCCGCCTCCTATTATTACTACTTCTGCTGATATTACTACTACTAATATAGTCAACGCCACAATCACAAACACCACTACTACCACTACCATTATATATCAACGTAAATAAGACAGGTGGACATAACAGTTTTCTTCATAGCCGTTACAATGTATTGGCCATATCCTCTACGTAACTTTTTTCTGTCGTTATCAATCCGATGGCAGCAGGGCTTCCGCCCTTCGGCCCAATACCGAGTCGTGATACCAGTTAAGTCTTCATTAGCCGTTATATTATTCCGTTTACAGTTTTCCTTGTATCCAGCTTCGGAGGAATTAACAATGTCGTGATATATATAAGCCTTGGTCGGCAACTGATCTAGGATCGAAGTTCCGACAGACGGTCAATTAGAACATTGCTTTGTGGTCTGCAACTTCTGCAGACTCGCAACAATATTTACAAATCTAACAGCCCGAGTGACCTGTCCTCAACACGAATAAGAAATCATCGATCGATAAACAAAAGCGGGCTAGACTGAGGAACGAGAAATATGACATGGCCCTATGTAATGAGAACAGCAATAAAAATAGAAACATAACACTCGCATAAACATAGCAAACCAAACAATGACACGTCAGAATCTGTTGACATGTCCGCGGAATTATTGCTGGAAAAAAACATTAACCTGGGAAAGAATGTTGTCATGGCAACGGGTAAAACAAGCAGGTAAACTATCTGTGCACGTAGGGACGTATTGATTAGGGCGGGCTAAACGACTGTCACCGTTGTAGCCAGGGATCATAAATTAACAAGCTCTGCAATAAGCAAACCCCTGATGACTGTTAGAATATGCTCTGTTGGATGGCTTGGTCATGTGGCATGGTCGAGACAAGAACACGGAGCTGGTCTACGACTCTGGTGATCGTGCCAGATGGCGAAACATGACCACCCACGGATATGGATATTGAACATGATGATGATGATCATTGCGCTTTGGAGCTAGTGTTGTAGTGTTGGAAGGAATAACAAAACGCCAACTGCATAAAACGTTGTTTATTTGTCAGGGTTTACAAGCCGCGTCCTTTCAGCTGGTTTCTTAGATGTTAACTGCCTATAACAACATAATACGTCACGATTGAGCATTTCCCACCCCTTTCAGTCTCAATGCTCAATCGTGCTGTATCGGAGTTTTCCAATAGACCCCAATTATACCTACACTGTTACACCTCCCCATGTTACTTAAAGAATTTTCCTTTTAAAGGAAAAATCTTTACTCCTAATCCCCATACTCTATTCCCTACTTGTCTTTTAACCTTCGCCAATACATCTTTTACTCTTCTCCCAGTGCTATGGTCTGTCTACAACCTCCCCATATACTTCTTCTTCGCTTTTTATTTATATAATACTACGGTTAATCCAAGCGGTCCTTCTTTCCTTTTCATTTCCCCAACATTTTACAGTCAACTACATAACCTCCCCATGTACTTCTTCATTTCTGGTTCTCTCTGGTTACCTATATCAAATATACATATTATAAGAACAGCTCATAAATTCTGTGTCAAAAATTATGATCTTATACAATTCCTCATTCTTTCAAACCCCAGGACGTACAAAAACAATGTAGTTAGAAAAAGTAAAGAAGTGGTGCGCACCAAATAAAGAACATAAAGAATGAATATACGACATGACCACATGGACATACAGTAAATGTACATTTAAGACATTCTCCCTTTACCTCCCTTGCCAATAAAAAAAATTTTGTAAAATAATTTTTTTTTTTTTAAAACACCTTAAGAAATATATTATTGTTCGTTATAAAACAATTTGGCATAAGTTTTCATAAACCTTCTATATTTCACATTGACATTGCCAACCAGAATTCCGTTATCTCACCTTTTACCATGAGCCCATGTTCATATTTTATGAACACCTTAAATATAATTAAAGCTGGTATTTCACAGCACCTATATCTTTCCCCCGTACAACCCATCCTGTTATTTTATAAATAAAGTGACGTGTGCGCAGACCCTGGATACGTCTATCCATTCGTGCATACACGTTCACCAACTATGGTTTCCCACTAGTTAATGAATGCATAGTTTCCCCTTACCTTATATCAGTTTTTATCAACTCTTTTCTTAACGAAAAACCTTTAGCAAAACCTCCTTCATTTGAAACTTAAACTTACTTAACTAACTTTACAAGCATTTAACTCAATATACCAAATCATTCATGTAATCGAAATAAAATGAACACAACCTCCAAATTAATCTAGAAGAAAAAAACACATTTTAAAATGACATAATATGCATGTTATCAAATCAGAATGAAATATCCTATTCTACCTATCACTATTGGACACTTTTACGGACCAACAGTTCTTGTCAACTCAAATGCTACGAACACAATCACCCTACTCTAAACCAATTACTTCAACAATAACAATCATATTTCAAGACCAAATCAAGAAAACAAAATGAGGTATTACAACTTAGGCTCAATAAAACAACCAAACAACATCCCTCATTTTCTAGTATCAACTCAAGCATAAAAACATTTCCTATATGACTCATAACTCATAAAACTTAGATTTCATAAACACCGTCTTCAACACAATTATAACTCTCTTAAAATTACTACGTACATTGGCCTACCAGCATTAGGCTCTCACAAATGACGCATATCCAGTATTTATATGACCGAGAAGACTAAACCTCCTATCTATATATCTGTTAACTACAGATCAATTATGAACATATCTGTTCTATCTACATAAACAAATCAGTAATCAACAACCACCATATTATTTATTATCTCCTAACATCACATAGTATCCTGAATAAGCTCTTAAGTAAACACTGTAACCTATATCCAACATTAACTCAATGTAGCCATCCTCTACTTATCAACGTACTTGTGATCTGTCCTGTCTATTATTATTATAACTTGTTAACCCCTATCTTTAAACACGGCACTTCTAACATCAATAAAAAAATATATTCACCCACTGTACTAATATCTCAAGACCACTTTTTCCACCGTTTCGTATACTTCTTTAAACATCACTTACAATTTTAAATCTTGCTATCTACAGTACTTTCGATTTATCTATCTCTTACGTTTCCATTTCCTCAACAACTCTAAGTTTCTCTGAATAAGTGCTAACTCTATATCAACATCTTCTTCTTCGTACAACCTACTAGTCTCCTCCATACTACTACTTGACTCTGACTTTTCATCTATTTCTTCTTCTTCGTCTGTATGTCTCTCTTTAGCTGCCGCTAATTTCTTCCGTTCAACATCCCACCTAATTTGTCGATCACTCTTTCTTAAGGATCTTTCTAGTATAGGTATATCGTCTCCGCTTGTTGAATCATCTCTAATTCTTCTCTGTCTTTTTACTTCTTTATCTCTTTGACTGTCCATTCTTCTTTTTGTTGCTTGCCTAGTATTTTTAAATGGAGCACCTGTGTCTTCTTCCATACTATCATAATGAGTTTTATTTGGCCCTTCTTCTTCCATTCTTTTCGGAATTGTCTGTTCTTGTTCTTCGTAACTTGGATTTGCTAGCAACTGATTTTGTTCTGGTTCTCTTCTAAGATCTGGGGTTACTGTAGCTCTTCTAAGATCTGGGTTTACTGTAACAACTTGTTCATCTAAAAATTTTGCATCCGAATAACAATTATTATTATAATTATTATTTTCTATCTCATTTTCATCTCTTCTTAAGTGTTCAACATGTGCCCTTGCTATGTGTGCTGTGACCTGGTTCTTTATAACATACGATACATTACCTAGTTTTTCCAAAACGTAATAACCTGGAATCCAACGAGAATCAAACTTAGAGTTTCTTCTATGCTTTTTGTAATAAACTCTATCACCTACTTTAAACTCCTGTAATTTTGTATTTACATTTTTGTACTTTTTCTGTCTTTCCCTAGCTTTTATTATATTATTTCTTAATCTCATATGTGCTTTATGCATTTCTTGTATTATGACCTCTTGAAAATCTTCACCCATATATTTCCGTCTAGGTTTTAATAAATTATCTATAGGTAATATTGGTTCTCTCCCGTGTATTAAATAAAATGGCGAAAAACCCGTGCTCTCATTTTGATTTGTACGAATAGCGCTAAGAGCAGGTCCCAAAAATAGATCCCAATCTTTTTCATGTTCATCAATAATCTTTGCCACAATGTTGTATAACGTCTGATGTTGACGCTCGTTTTTCGCATTTGACGAAGGTCTATAAAATGAGGTCTTTATATGTCTTATGTTTAAATCTTTTAATAACTTTTCGAATTTTTTATTTACAAATTCTCTACCATTATCTGTAAGTATACTTTGTGGGCAACTAAACCTTGGTACGAACTCCTGTAAAAAAATATTAATGACAGTATCCGCGCTCTTATCTGGAATTGCATAAACCTCTGGCCAAAGACTATAGATGTCTACTATATGAATTAAATATACATTTCCTGACAATGTTCTGGGGTGTGGACCTGATATGTCTAAACTAATCTTTTGCATTGGAAAGTGAGGAATATCTGTGTCCTGTAATGGAGACTTTATTGTTTTCATGTTCCTTAATCTGCACTTTTCACACGTATCTACATATTTGCATGCAGATTTAAATAAGTTTGGCCAATAATATTTACTTGTAAGTGCTTTCACTAGTTTGTCTCTACCGAGATGTCCATTTTCATCATGATACGCTTTTAAAAGTTCATTTTCCAAATGCTTTGGAATATATTTCCTTAGTTGTTCGTTCTTTTCACACATATAATATAACTGTCCATCCTCTTGTAAGAGCAAATAATTCCTTTTATATTTGTTATCTTCTGTTTCTCGTAACTTTTCCTTTATTTGTATGATTCTTGGGTCTAAATCCTGCTCTTCTTTCATATTGAATTGTGCCAACTGTAGATCTTCTTCTCTACGTTCAGACTCTTGATCTGATGGTAAGCTATCAAATTCTCCCCTATTTATTATAGCAGAATCCAGAATATTTACCTGCCAATTCCTGTCGTCTATCTCTGGTTCGGCTGCCTCCTCTTCTGTATCCTCTGATGACTGTGTATATGGAATTCTAGACAAAAGATCAGCGCATGTGTTTATCTTACCCGGTATGTACTCAATTTTCGCGTCGTACCCCTGTAGATTCAATGCCCATGTCTGTATTTTCCTGTTCTGCACTGGAGCTTCTAAAAAAGACTTTAAAGGCATGTGGTCAGTTCTAATAACAAAACTTGCGTTATGTAAATAGTAATTAAGTTTTTGAAGAGCGTAATGAATCGCGTAAGCCTCCTTCTCGATAGTACTCCATTTTTTTTGTGATTACTAAGCTTATGAGACAAAAAGTAGATAGGTCTTTCATTTTTAACCCCTGGTATTCCAGATTCTTTTCCTTCATATGGTTGTACTAAACATGCTCCTACTGCACTGTCTGAAGCATCTGTGTATAGTATTAACTGTTTGTTTAAGTCTGGATGCGTCAATAGTGGTACCAGTGTTAAGCTGTTTTTTAAATAGTCGAAGGCTTTTTGACACTCATCATCCCACTTAAACCTGGCGTACTTGGCTGTTAAATTTGTAATTGGTTCAGCTATTCTTGAAAATGCCGGAATAAACCGTCTATAATACGCACATGTTCCTATAAAAGCACGTACTTCCTTAACGTTTGTTGGTGCAGGTAATTCTTTAATAATCTTTATTTTGTTCTGGTCTGGTTTAATACCCTCTCTATTTATAATATACCCTAAATATTTTGTTTCTGTTTTCAAAAATTGGCACTTACTAAGCTTCAACTTCACATCATGCTTTCTTAACCTGTCAAACACTAGTCTAATATGTTTCAAATGATCTTCCACATCTCCCTTGGTATAGATCAATATATCATCAATATAAGCAAGAGCGAACCTTTGCATACCCTCTAGAACTTCATTTATTAAGAACATATAGTGTGAGGGCGCCGTCTTGACTCCAAAAGGCATTCGTAAGAATTCGTACGAGCCCATGTGGGTACAAAAGGCACTTTTCCGTTGCGCGTCCTCCGACATCGGAATACACCAAAATCCTGACCTTGCGTCTAACGTTGTGAAATATGTAGAGCCATTAAGTAGCCCCAAAATAGCATCAATTACTGGCAGTGGGTATGCTACATTCTTGGTGATTTTGTTCAACGCCCTGTAGTCACAACAGAAACGACTCGAACCATCAGGCTTGGCCACGATGACCACCGGAGATGACCATTCTGACTTCGACCTTTTTATTATTCCTGCTTTCAGCATCTCTTCTATTGCCTTTTCCATTATTTCTCTGTTTCTTAATGGAGTTCTGTATGGTTTTAGACTTATTGGTGGATGATCTCCCGTGTCTATCTCCATCGTAACTGTCCGCGTCTTACCCAATTCCAAATCATTAACCGCAAACACATCTTGATTTTGCTTTATAAACTGTTCTAACACTTCCTTATTTTCCGGCGAAGCTTTTAACTGTGACAGCAATTCTTGTTCCCTTGTTATTTTGTCTAGTGAATGTATATGGACTTTATTTTCTCTGAATGGATGGATCAATTCATTCATTCCGATTTTCCCTCTTCTTCCGCATCCGCGTCTGTCACTTCTCCTTTCACTAGAAGTTTCCAAATAACTTGTTCCCGACACTTCTGTTTTATTCGTTGCCAATATTTCACTAATGTTATGATCTAACTTTGCTATCACACATCCTCTGTATAACTTGATTTCTCTCCCTGTGTTGTTGATAACCATTACTGGAAAGGTTAAGTGTTTATCCAACTTCATTACTCCATCTGGAACCTCCAAACCAGGCTCATCAATTATTTCTTCTTGTAACTCAGTGATTCTGACTGTGTTTCCTTCCACATAATATGGGTTTCTCTTCAGCTTCGCTTGTATCAAATTAACCGACTGTGGTTTTAATGTCGTTGTCATTTTGACCCTAACTAGTGCTGCTATATGCATATCCTCTTCCATATCTATATATACGTCTCTGAATTTTAACTTATGTAAATCATAAAAAAGTCTTATCCCATTCTTTATCAAAAAATCTCTTCCTATCAACATATTTCTATTTAAACCCCTCACTACATGAAAAAGGTGTCTTATGTTGATCCCTCCTAATTTAAAATTGATCATTGTTTGTCCAACTACTTGTAAATTCTGTCCAGTAACAGAGTGTAAATTATTACTACACTTAAATACTCTACAATTTCTTACTATTTTGTATAAAAAACTTTCTTTTACTACACTAACTTGAGCTCCTGAGTCTATTAATGTACGAACTCTATACTTCCCTATTTCTAATATACACGAGCTATAATCTGTTTTATCTTCTATAAATTTCTTGACTTCATCCATTTGAAAATATTCTCTGTTCGATCTATTATACTTGTTATTAACATACTCTCTAACACTTGGGACCCTATTATTTACCCTCCTATCATAGGTCCTGTCTAATAGGTAGGGCGCCGATTTACCTGTGTTCTTGTACCTGTAAAATTCCTGTGTCCATCAACAACATTCCCAGTCACCCTATTATTATCATATCTACCCTGTGTATTCGACTGGACACGCCTGTTATTACAAAAACGAGAAACATGTCCCCGTTGACCACAACCCAACAGACAATGTTTGTGTTATTTGTGTTTCTTACTGCCTCACTTGTAGGGTATCTCATATTTCTTCTTTCAACATAATCGCTCCTATTTCTACCTTGTAAGGTTTGTATACCGCCTCTCCTATTCCATCCGAATCTTGTTTGTCCTATCTCCATGGGTTCCTCAATTCTGTCGTCTCTATTACTTCCCACTTCTCGTCCTGTTCTTAATCTAAACCTTCGTCTCAAATTTTCCTCTTGCACCGCAATATCCACCGCTTGTGATAACCTCTCAGGGTTATCCCTCATCAGCTTAAGTTTCAAACCATTAGATTTGATGCCATCCACAAAAATCCCTACCAACATCCTTTCCACCTCCTCCCCTCGCACATTCTGTCCTAAGAATGCCTCTTCAGCCAGGTTAATCAACCTATCGCTAAACAACTGTACCGTTTTCTCCGTTATTTTGTTTAGCCTGCCTCAATACCGAAAATGCATGTTGCGGATCCGTTATCTCTGCGTATTTCCTGGCGAGATCTTCTTTGAATTGTTCCCATGTCTCATCTACTCTAGCCTCTAACTTCCTCCTTATATGATCTGAGACCGGTTCTGTTGCCGTCTGATAAGCTAGTCTCATTTTCTCTTCTTCCGTTGCTGAAATTAGGTATGCATACTTTTCAATAGAAGTAACCCATTTCTTAAAGTCTTTGGCCTGACCACTAAACTTCAAAATTTCTGTTGCCATTCCCTGTTGGTTGATTACCAAATTCAATTTACCTACCGCTGTTCCAACCCCTGTCAGCACCTGTGCAAGGTTGTCTGGTTCCGTCATGCTGAAAATACTGCAAGAAAGCAAGCAAAGAACAAAAAAAACACACAATTTCAAATTATTTGCTTCTAAAATCTGGTTAATTAATTACCTTATTTATGAATCACCTAAATTTACTAATTTACAACACATAATTCCCCCAGTTCATAAACTGTTCCATTAGTTATTTAGTTCCAGAATCGCACAAATTTCCCTTGGTTAATCCCTAAAGAGCACAAGTTGTAATCAGCATCAATATTCTGTCAGCGTAGAGGGAGGAAAAACCTTGTCTTCAATAAGTCCTGTTTGAAACCAAAAAGTTCGCTATAAATCCTCATACCTGTTTCTAATAATATATAATAATGTTTTAGACTCTGCTCTAACCAAGAATTTATGGCACATCACCGGAGTTACACAGTTACCTTCTTTTATTAGCTGACGGATCTAGTTCCACTAACCAGAGTTCGCATCAAGTGAAACCTAGTCTCGAGTTCAAGTGGCGGAGTCCAGAAGCTCAGGTGGCGGAGTTCTCTTCCCTCAGGTAAATTTTGTAGCTGCCAGATACTCTTCCTGGTTGGGTCACGTCTCATGGGATGCCTGGATAGATTTCAACCCCTGGTTGGGTCACGTCTCATGGGATGCCTGGATAGATTTCAACCCCTGGTTGGGTCCCTTCCTTGATTCTGAGTGAAGTACATCATCGGCGTCTTGATAGGGGTCGTAGTAATGACGTGGCCCCAAAAATTTATCACAGTTAACCGAAGCCCAGTGATATTTATGTGTTCAAAAAACCCAATCACGAAATTACAAGGCTTTGTCCATTATTACTTGAGCCTAGAAGAGTTCTTGACTTATTTTTCTTCTTTTGTCTGACAGGTTCAGCTTGAAATTCTGGTTTTCTCAAAGTTCTAGGACAGGATGGCTCTTCTCAAAAAAACGATAAGTTTCATGCAACGGTCATGAGAAGCCCCTTGTTATTGATAACTTTCAGTGGCTGGCGCTTTAAAATAGAAGCCCTTTCTTTTGAAACTCCAGAGTTCAGATCTCGGCTCCGGAAAACCTTGAAGGCTGAAGTTCAGTTAACGGCCATTATCAATTCGGCCACGGCTCCAGAATAGCCTCCTGATAAAATTATCTTCTGAGTTTCATCGTACTTCGCGTAGTTAGCCGGACGACTCGATTCAAAATCCTGGTCACGGCTCCATACTTATTCCTGTTGTAGTGTTGGAAGGAATAACAAAACGCCAACTGCATAAAACGTTGTTTATTTGTCAGGGTTTACAAGCCGCGTCCTTTCAGCTGGTTTCTTAGATGTTAACTGCCTATAACAACATAATACGTCACGATTGAGCATTTCCCACCCCTTTCAGTCTCAATGCTCAATCGTGCTGTATCGGAGTTTTCCAATAGACCCCAATTATACCTACACTGTTACACTAGTTTAGTCGACGGATGAACATCACGGCACACGGGTGCAGCTCATAAGTTCTCCGTTCTACTCCTAATTCAAGTCTGAGTCCGGAGAATCTCAGCTCAGTGCACGAACTTCTTAGCACCGGCGAGGATCCTGAAATACTTTGAGTAGATTTTTAACTCAAAATTTTGCCCGGCCAGCGCCATTAGGCTACTCTTTTTCCATTTCCAACTGCCAAGGGATTTTTTTACGTGCGCAACATTATACACGAGCGTCCGATCTCACTACCCAGAGACCAAAAGACATTTTTTTACTAGAAGTCCACGGGAAAAGATCAAGGCCCTCACCGAGGCTTGAACACGGGACCTCCGGCACTCGAGGCGGACACTATACCTCGTGACCACTCTTAAGACAAATACTAATGAACCAAGAGACGAAGAACAGACGCTGGTGCTGGGTAGGCCATAGATTGATAAAACATTGGAATATTATAACTAAAAAAGACAATCTGGAATCCAAGGGGCAAAACAAATAGAGGGAGTTTTTGCAAATTCATGGAGAAGACAGGTAGAAACAGAAATTAACAATATAGGAGGACAAGGACAGAGCTGCATGGGATAGATAAAGATGAATTCATCATGTGCCATGTCGATAAGCGTGGGCGGTCATGTTAAGCCATCTCACTCGATCGCCAGAGTCGTGGTTCAGCTCAGAGTTCTTGTCTCGAACATACCACTTGGCCAAGCCATCCAGGTGGTTACTTCTCTGCCTGCCCGTTATTCTCTTCCCCTCGATCTTGCCAGTTGTAACCAAGGAAGGAAAGCAACGGCAAACTACCTTCTGTAAAGATGCCTAGTTTATGATGATTCGTCAGCTAGAGATAGGAGGGCTTGAAGTGAGATGGCTCAGGGCCTATACCCCAAAGGGGAAATAACGGACAACAGAAGAAGGAGAATGGGATAAAGGGAACCACGGTAGAGTAGTGGCTAGACGCTCGTCTGCCAGCCCGATGGTCATTGGTTCGTTGCGCATCAGGGCGGATTCGAAATTCTAAACACTGACGTGAGTTTCCAGGTTGACCAAATATAAAACGGGGACCAGGAAATGCCGTGGGAAGTAAGTATACCGACCACATTACCCGCCTAATGCTAATTGGTTTATAACAAATAAGGGTCTAAACCATAATGGCAAACTACTGAACGTAAAAAAGCCAAGAAATCACAGCCACAAAATGCTGGGATTGATTGCGACGTCCTGTAAAGGATATGCAATTAACTTTAACTAGCACCATATACCCAATGCGCCATAAGAGAGACTGAACCAGATGGGGCACAACCCTTTTTTAAATGTTTATCACCTCTTGAATATATTACTCTGTGTGTGTGTGTCCATTATTATTAATACCAGATGTTAAGTTTAAAAAGTTAGTTGCATATCCTTTACAGGACGTTGCAGTCAACGCCAGCATTGTTTGCTTTTGTGATCTCTTGGCAAGTTTACAAAAAGTAATTTGCCACTGCTTTCTGAACGACCGGCACCCATACCATTTTGTTTTTAAAAAAACCAACGCAACGCTATCTGCTTCCAAATCGCGCGCTGCTGCTGTATTTCGATCGCGGGTAAGCGGTATCACGAACTGTGTCCGTAATCCCATCGTCAAGGAGCCCGCTAGGATGTTAAGACTACCATTAATTATTGAAAATGAGAAATAATTAAGAACAAGCAGGATTCACATAAGGGATAGGACTGCCATTAATTATTAACACAAGGGAAACAATAAAAACAGGACACAAACAACGGGCAGAATTAAAAACAGAAAATAATACAAGAAAGGCAGGCATGATGAACATACACATAGATAAATATGATAAACTGATCTAACATTGATGGCGAATGTTAAAAATATAAAAATATGACATGGTATGTGAATAATTCGCTGACTCATTGTGTATTTAATGATTTCTGCAAAAGTGCGCCAAGTTCCAGTTTCTGTAATTATGTTGCACGCACAGACTTCCCATTCGCGGCACGAATTCTTACAAAATACGCATTACTCTAGACAAAAACTGTATTATATGAAGAGGTGTTTTTCTCCCTCTCCGCACACCATCAAACGTCGACATGAATATATCCACAGAAAGCAACAGACAACTCAAGCTTGTTGACATCTCTTAAGAATCTCTTCAAAAGGCGCGGGCGTAGGCCCACATTTTCCTCTGTTCTGCATGTTTTTTTTTCTTTTTTCATATCTAACACTCAAATCACAGACTATTTTTCACACGTGACATTTCCATGATGATACAAGACTCGAAGTCATCATTATCATGTGCCATGCCGATGGGCGCGTGCGGTCGTGTTTCGGGATCTTACACGATCATCAGAGTCGTGGATCAGCTCCGTGTTCTTGTCTCGACCATAACATGTGGCCAAGCCATCCAGATATTTACTTCTCTGCTTTCACCGTGTTCTTTTCCCTTAATCTTGCCAGTTGATACCAAGTGGCCTAGTTTATTTCTTCTCATAACGCATGAAAAAAAAATTGTGACTGTCTACGTGTAATATATCTAATCAGTTTACGGTTTTCATTTGTTTCGTGAAGGACTTGCTCGTTGTGTCTTCATCCGAAGTGTTCTGGGCCTTGCATCTGTCTGAGGTGACTGTCAAAGACTCAGGGAAGACCACCCTGAATGAGTGGTCTACCTCAAGTAGATTAGAGGTAACCCAGTGCCCCTACATGAGGGCAGGGTAGGTGTAGGGAGTAGATAGGAAGGGGAACTATCAAATAGTTCTCTCATGAGACACGGAGGTGTCAACCAGAGAGTAAGCACTCTGGTCACGGCATAATCACGCCAACGTGATAGACACGGAGAACTAGAATGAAACTCAAGAGAGGCCACTACTCTAAGCGTGCTGAATGATGCAGCACGCAAAAGCCGAAGTACGCACAAGATCCCTCCGCGTACTGTGTAATCAGCACGGGGAGGATAGTCAGACAGGGGACCGACTTCGTAGGGAACACATCGCTTAGCGTCGATGCGTATTTCTTTAGCCGAGTAGATAGATTTAGTAGTAGGGTTAGGAACGACTAGTGATAGGCAATTCTGTGTATTCATATGTGATTCATTAGCGACTGTTTTGTGCATTTATGTAATGTAAAGAGCCAGTGGCAATAAAATGTGTAATCAATTCCTCTCGTACGACTGACAAATCTTTTTGTGTGGTGCGAGAGAAGTTTATCCCGTAATGCCTGTAGCATTGCTTGATGACAGGCTAGGATAAAAGTGGTGTCAGAAGTGTAGCTTGGACAATTTTTCAAGCTAAAACACTCACCCACGGCTCTAAAATAGTATTACTGTCAGTTAATCACAGGGTTTAATTTATGTTAGTGATAATGGCGTGTGCAGACTAGTACAAAGTGCGAGCTGTGCCCATCGTGACCTATTAACGTTTATTTATGCTTATTAAAATGTTTTGTGCTTATGAACATGTTTTCTTCTGATTTGTAAGTATTATTATTATAGTTTTGTATCATTTATTTCTACAATTATTGATTTATTTATGTTTATTTATCAAACATGATTCACGGCGGAGCAATACACAAGAAATGAGCCGGCGACAATATCGATTTTTCCAATCTAAAAATAGCACTGCGCCTGTGACGTATCGCGACTGACAAACAGCTGCCCTGCGCCATTTGCAATCAGCGACAGATTGTTTACAAATCGCCAAGCGGCTGCTCGCCTGAATCTTTGGCTTATATTAAATATTATTTTTGTATACAAGCTATTTATTGAATATATTTAGTTATTTGAACATTATTATTACGTTTATATTTATTTCAAAGCATTTATTTATTTATTTGTAGAGTTTTTTCTATTTGTTACCGTCACGATGGCACTACTTTTGCTATGCAAATAAGACTCGGTCTGCACAGCACTTCCATAAATTAATCAGCAATAGTTAGGGAAGGCAGAAGACGTTAGAACGAAGACAGGACATTGACATTTATTATTAATTATACCACATTGTGTTGTCCGGGGGCATGTGATTGTACAAAATTGTCTAAAGTCATATGTCGTTTACAAATGGTTAATTGTTGATGCTTTTGTAAACCAGATGTAACAAGAGCTGTTTATGAGAATAACTCAAGCTGTATGTCGAAGTGCCGAACGATTGGACCTGAGGTGCCAAACGATTGTACCTGAATTTCTGGAATGTTAAGATGAGTATACCCAAATTATTTTGAATGCAATATGATTAATAATGCATCTCTTTTTCAGGGTGTGATCTATTAGTATATTTTTTTGTGATCTATTTTTCAGGGTGTAATCTAAGGGGATATTTTGTACACAGGGATTTAAAAACTTAACATATCTAATAAACCTAAGTAAATATTTAAGTGCCTGTCAACTCTAGCTAATTACCCAACAACATGGCAACTTTAGCTGACTTCATAAAGCAGGCAAGGAATTAGAATACACAGGAAAGGAATTAGAGCAATATGCTGATCAAAAATTTAAGGAAGCAAAAGATGCTGAGAGAGATGAACGTGCACGAGAAGGACAACACCAAAAGGAGATTGTAGAACTAGCGGAGATAACAAAGCAAAAACAATTAGAACAAGATAAGGAAATTAAACAGAAGGAATTAGAGATTAAACAAAAAGAATTAGAATTAAAACAAAGAGAGATAGATGAAATGGCAAGAGTGAAAGAAAAACAAATACAGATTGAATCAGAGACACAATTAAAGATGAAAGGTATGGAAGTAGAGTCACACTTAGAGATCTCCACTACAAAACTAAAGAGTCAGCAAGAAGAGAATAAACTTAATAAATACAAAAATATTATTAAGCTATTCTGTAAAGAAGATTCCATATCAGCTTGGACAGAAAATGTCGAATATCAGCTTAAATACCACCAAGTACCAATCGATATGTGGGCTATGATTTACATGAAGAACCTCAGTGGGGAGCCCCTTAAAGTAATTGAATCAATACCAACTGATCTTAGATCTAACTATCAGTACATCCATGATAGGATAATGCAACATTTCTTACTTGATGCCCCTGGGTATCAAGTGCAATTCTCTAACTTAAAACCAAAACCAAGTGAGACTTTCATCGATTATGTCTCGAATGTCCAAAGCGTGCTAAATAGATGGCTTAGTGCAGCAAAAATAGGAAAGGACTTTGAAAAACTTAAAAATTTAATAGCCATGGATAAAGTCATATCCACAATACCATCTCCTTTCGCTAAATTCCTTCAGCAGTCAGACATCGAAACCATAGAACAATTTGAGAAGAAAGGCTCAGCATATTTTTCCTCAAATAAAGATATTTTTAAAACATCAAGTATCGACTCTGAAATAGTCTCTTTTGTTAAGGACCAAGCTAAAATCTATCGTAGCAATAAAAAACCATTTCAGAGAGTCGACAAGAAAGATCAAAAATTGCCAAAATGTGTGTATTGCCAACTTTTTCATGATACTTACGCTATGTGTGATAAATCACCAAACTATCCAACACATCTTGAGATGGTCATTAAGAAACAACAAAACAAGAGAACTGCATACAGGCGTGCAGTCAAATGCTTCTTCTGTTCTAGCTACGGGCATTATTCCAATAAGTTCCTAGGCCGCCAAAGAATGAAGGCCAACAGTGCAATGTTAATTGATACATCTTCTGATAGTGGAAGTGAGACTGAGTGTGAGGTCGAGAATGAATTACCTTTTAACCAATCTGAAGATGTTTGTTGTGTAAACGATATATTAAGCTTTGACACTTGTGAGCAATGTCACCAATTTCATGCAGACGGAAAATTAGAATGTGGACATACAGTACCATTCTCCACTGAGAGTGTAAATGTAGCATTAGCCTCCAGAGGCAATTTGGTGTTCCACAATGCATTGGTCAACGAAAACCATGCCAATGTTTGCTGGACAGTGGGAGTACTCTTATAGGTCTTAGAAAGGAACTGGTGAATCCAAATGATTATACAGGTGACTCAGTCAAATGCCGAACCTTTTCGGGTAATATTGAAATTTACCCTTTGGCAAGAGCCCGTATTAACACTCCTTTCCTTTCTGGTACCTTTACATGTGCGATTTTAGATAACCCTTGTACTGATTTAATTTTGGGATGCTTACCCCAATTGAAACATTGCACTAACGAAGAAATAGCTGCATGGGAAAAATTAAATGCAGCTAATGCAACAACCAGAGCAGATACTATTAAACACCAAGACACACTACAGGATGAAAGACTACTGTTGCTATCACCAACTAGCACGGATGATACCACCAGGCAAAAGTTCATAGACCAGCAAAAAGCTGATCCGAGTGTGTCTCCATATCTAAAGCTCTTAAAAGAAAAAGCCAAATTAACAAAAAACGCATCATGGTTCTTTAGACTTAATAATGATATTCCTACTCGTTATTATACAACTGGTAACCATGAGATTCAGCAAACGGTGTTACCTGTACAACACCGCCAAACTGTGCTAAAGATTGCACACGAGTCACCGTTTGCTGGTCACCTTGCATACGACAAAACCAGGGCCAGAATTCAGGCTCATTTTTATTGGCCAGGTGTTTGTAATGACATAAAAGTATTTTGTCGTTTATGTAATGTCTGTCAACAACTAGTACGTAAGGGTAGACATCCTACAGCTGAAGTACAACCTTCAACACTGGCCTCTAGGCCATTTGAGAGTGTGAGAAATATTAATCTTGAACTAGATCAAGATATACTGCTGTTACTCCCAGACAAACGGAATTTATTATTGACCTCATGGCAAGGGCCATTCAAAGTGGTACGAAAAATTTCAGATGTCGATTATGAAATATCGATAAACGGACACTTAAAGATATTTCATATCAACATGTTGAAACCCTACTTTTCACGACAAGAGACAGAATTAGAGACAGACGAACACAATGCACCCGCACCTATTGATGAGACGACGGACATACACAACGCAAATACACTAGTTAGCGAGACTGGCAAAGCCGACGATATGCATACACTTAGTGAGCATACAGAAAACGCACTTAGCACCACAACGATACTGAATCAGGTAGACGACGACGGGATGGAACTACCTGTTCCAATTGTAGACAAGACTGCGACATTAGATTGTATACGGTTAGAAAAGGGACTAACAGAAGAGCAACGACGACAGACAATAGAATTAGTGACGGAGTATAAGGACATATTTTCCGACATTCCAGGTAGGACGGACAGGATCGAGCACTCCATACTTCTTTCGGACTCTAAGCCTATCAAATGCAGACCGTACTCTATCCCACTTAGCTACAGAGAAAGTCTAAATAAGGAAATTCTTAATTTAGAAGCTAGTGGAATCATTCAAAAATCTACATCTGAGTACTCCTTTCCAATCGTCTTGGTCAAGAAAAAAGACTCCACAATTCGTCTCTGTGTGGACTATAGGAAACTCAACAATGTCACTAAGATCGACGCAGAACCAATTCCTTCCTGCAAAGATCTTATTCTTGATATGTCCACCTCCAAAATCTTCTCTAAATTAGACCTTACTAAGGGATATTGGCAGGTCCCTATGTAGACTCAATCCATCCATCTTACAGCATTCTCAACACCTTTAGGTCTTTACGAGTGGCGTTTTCTTCCTTTTGGACTTCGTAAAGCTCCTGCCACTTTCGTACGCTTAACTAGAGATTTACTACATGGAGTGACGAATACAGTGACATATATAGATGATATTTGTGTCCATACAGATGACAGGACAACACACTTACTGAAACTCAGACATGTCTTCGATAGGTTGCGACTCTTCGGTCTCACTGTCAAACCGAGCAAAGTTGAATTGGGCCTACAAGAAATTGAATTTTTGGGTCATGTAATTTCACAAGGACGACTAAAAACTGACAATAAAATTATTACTAAAATTATGAACCTGACCATGCCTACAACAAAGAAGCAGGTCAGGAGCCTTTTGGGTTTAGTAAATTATTATAGTAAGTTCATACCGAACTTAGCGGAAATCACAAGTGTATTTTCAAATGTTTTAAAAGCATCAGTAAAATTAGATGTCGAAGATGCATTATTAATTTCTGCAATGTCAAAATTGAAAATCCTATTTAGTAATGTACCAATCCTCCGTTTGCCTAATCCTAGGCTCGTTTATTATCTTAGGACAGATGCCAGCAGGATTTCCATCGCTGCAGTACTAGGCCAGTTTTATGATGGCATCTTCCATCCAATTTCCTACGTGAGCCGCAAGATCACACCTGCTGAGTCCAGATATTCCATATCAGAGTTGGAAGCCCTAAGCGTCATCTATTCGGTGAGGAAGTTGCATCGATTTCTAGCAGGTAATCACTTTGTAGTCCAGACCGATAATTCCCCAATCACGGTCATACAAAGTGGGGTGCATCGCAACGACCGCATCTACAGGTGGTCATTAATATTACAGAATTATACTTTAATATAGAGCATATTAAGGGTAGGGACAACATTCTTGCTGATACCCTTAGTCGACCATCTGAGGTAGAAATACCTGATATTCCACATGAAAAGGTAGTGTAAGAAATGATAATTTAGTACACTTAAAATATCCTGTGTAAAATATCCTATGTAATACATAGACATCATGATCAGGACTGTGTGCTAAGAACAGTGAACCACCATGTGTCCGTAGACAGCAGAATAAGAACTGTGCTCCAAGAACAAGTGAATCACCGTGTGTACATAGACAGCTCGTTACTTACTATGCTCATTGGTGTTCCGGTGAATCACCTGTGTTAATCATGGAAGAACAGTGTCAGAACAATGCATAAGTAACATACACGAATATACTTGTCTACGACACCAGCGGACTCGACGAGTGGAAGAATACCCATAAGACACGAGTATGACTGTGTAATGTATTTACTATACCCAGGATAATTGTGTATATATAAACTATGCCAACGAAAGCAATTTCTGAACATTATGGCAACCACTAACCTGAGGTAAATAAATACCATGTATATATATTTATTTATTGTGATATTATTATAACGTTTTTAATATAGTGATAAATTATAGTTAGGTTCGTTACTTTAATACAGATTTAGATTAGATTTAGGGAATATAATATATTTTTTTTTGTAGTTTAGATAAATCATTAATTTACCCACTTACTTAGCATAAAAGTAGATCAGGATAATACTTTAAACTTAATAACAGCTAATTAAAGACTAGGATAAAAAGTTTAGAGAGGAACAGTACCATTTAGTTCATTTCATTTCACTTGATTCCATTCCATCTTGATGAACACTTTAACAACCTCATCATTTAGAATTAAAATTAGTTTATACCTTATAGGATTAAAGGATTATACAGATGAACATACATCATTTACACCATGTAAAGTAAAAATATCAATCATATTTTTTCATTTAAAACATTAAAACATTATGTATAATTTTGTTACATTTCACATTTCCCATTTCAGAAAGGTACATAACGCATCTCACATCATTTTCATTTTTTTTTAGATAGTTAGATTACTTCCCTTAAATTAGATTGATTTTGTACAATAAATTAGAATATATATATTTATAGAAGTAGTATTAGTATTTCAGTAGAATATATTGTTTAATAATATCAGGGTACAAAACTATCAACCCTATTTCATCCATGTAAATATTTTGTAAATACATGACTCGTGCAATAAGTTACGCACAGTCATTAAGCTCAACTCTTTTCAAACTGAGCCGAACTTGTACAGTGTCACTTCAAGGTTTTTAAATAATTGGGAGAATAAAAGATGTGTGACAGAAGTGTGAAAGTGAGAGAAAATTGAAAATATACAATGGAGAGTGAGGACAACCAGCGGATTTTTTCTACCGCTCAACGCGACTTGTTATTATTTGTCTGCGTCAAGCGTTTGCTTTCAATGTTGAAATATGCTGTCTCGAATGTGTTGTGTGTAGTTTAGTGTAGACCTTAGAGAAAGTATTTTAAGTCTCATAAGACGGAAACGTAGTCACGAATTAGTGTTATACACCTGTTTGTGGCCACATTTAACCGAATTATGGCACTTGAAAACTAACTTACTTACATATTATAGACAGACACACATGTTAGAAGGTAAAGTATATTAATAGGTACATCCGAACACGCAAACAACCAGGAAAGCAAACATGTAAATTACATACATTTTTTAAGAACAAAAGGAGATAACTCCGGGTCAGGGGACACAATAGACAACGAAACACTAACTTAACAGTGAAAGATGACTTTACATGCGGAAGCGAGATAAGTAAAGCCTGTCGCACACAGCTTGTGCAAGGGTTGTTTAATATTATATGGGGGGGGGGGGGGGGGGACATGAAGCAATTCATGTGTTGAACCCTAAGAAAGTCAACTTTGTATGGGTAGTAAGTTAATTTACTATTTGAGGGCAGGTCTTATAAGACAATGGTCCGGTTCAGACAAACCTCTAATTAATATAATATTGCGATTGAGAAGAGGGCTCACGCCAACCAGACAAGTTTGTGGCGATCACCAGTAGCCAAGTAAAGTGATACTACATTGTGACAATAGTCAGTAGAAGTCTATTGAGTTACCCAGAACCAAGTTATCAGTAGTCTTTGACAAAAATTAGATACACTAATTTTTAGAAACCTCTTGCGTCACAACCATGAGTCAAAGTTTGGTAACGCAACACAGGAGGGGAGGGTGTGTGTCAAAGACTCAGGGAAGACCACCCTGAATGAGTGGTCTACCTAAAGTAGATTAGAGGTAACCCAGTGCCCCTACATGAGGGCAGGGTAGGTGTAGGGAGTAGATAGGAAGGGGAACTATCAAATAGTTCTCTCATGAGACACGGAGGTGTCAACCAGAGAGTAAGCACTCTGGTCACGGCATAATCACGCCAACGTGATAGACACGGAGAACTAGAATGAAACTCAAGAGAGGCCACTACTCTAAGCGTGCTGAATGATGCAGCATGCAAAAGCCGAAGTACGCACAAGATCCCTCCGAGTACTGTGTAATCAGCACGGGGAGGATAGTCAGACAGGGGACCGACTTCGTAGGGAACACATCGCTTAGCGTCGATGCGTATTTCTTTAGCCGAGTAGATAGATTTAGTAGTAGGGTTAGGAACGACTAGTGATAGGCAATTCTGTGTATTCATGTGTGATTCATTAGCGACTGTTTTGTGCATTTATGTAATGTAAAGAGCCAGTGGCAATAAAATGTGTAATCAATTCCTCTCGTACGACTGACAAATCTTTTTGTGTGGTGCGAGAGAAGTTTATCACGTAATGCCTGTAGCATCGCTTGATGACAGTGACCTCCTTGGCCAGATTTCGGCCTCCCATGTCTGTCTGGTTGCTCTGCTCAAGGTAGCGTTCAAAGAGGGCTTTGCCCTTGTCCTCGTCAGTCCTCTGCCAGGTGAGGTCAGCACCTTTGAAGTCAGAAATGCTCTTATTCTTGACTACACCACTCATGCTTTTATGTAGTCGCCAGAACAATTTCAGTGACTTGTCTGTGCTTACTCTTTGACACACCTCTGCCCATTTTTCGCTTTTAACCACCTTGACCAGTTTTTTGAAATAGCTTACTTTTGTGTGCATCTCTCTTTCTAAGTGCAAACAAGGACTAGGATGACCAGCTCTGTTCTTCTTGGCATTTTGCCATCTCCTTACAGCAGTACGCTTATCCACCCAAGCCTTCTCCACCTCGAAACTCCACCACGGTGGCTGCTCCCAGCTTTTTTTCCTGCCCTGAAACGTTCTGCGCTTGTCACGTCTTATTTTACTCACCACATCTTGCCCTGTACTGTCATACTGGAACGTCTTTACCTTTAGCTTGTGCTGCCTGGTTCTGCCTTTCTCCACCAATATGCTGCACGGGTGGTGGTCGCTGCCATGGTGTCCTAGGACACCCCATCAACACACTGTAGTGAGTGAAGGTGAAACTAGCGCCAGATCAATAGCACTGTCCTCATCGCCTGACGGCTTGCTGTCCTGGTGACACAGCCACTGTTAATACAAACCAGGTCGATGGTTCCAGTGCAGTCTCGAGCTCCTCCCCTTGTGTATTGGAGGAAGTGTTTCCCCATGCTCTGCCTTTAGCGTTGAAGTCACCACAGAAAATAACATTTCTCTCGTGGCCTAATATGCCACTTAAGCACTGCCACTTCTGGGCGTCCATACTCGCATTGCGGGCATAAACATTAACCAACACGAATGGTATACTGGAATGAACTCTCAACGCCTGTATTTGTATATCGTCACTGTCCCAACTGGACATGTCTAGCTCTGACGCCACCATGCTGTCGCGAACGAGAATCGCCGTTCCCAGATGTCGTCTGTTGTAGAAACATTTGAAGCCGGCAATTCGGAGTAGCTGATCGCCCAGTCTCGTCTCCTGGAGTGCTACAATGTCGTTCCTGTAAACTAGGGTTTCTAAAATAGAGCCCCGTTGTTTTACACTGGCACAGTTCCAATATAGAATACGGATATTCCTGAGTCCTAGACGGTGACACTTGAGTCTAAAACGCCTCAAACCACCGCGCTTAGACACCGCGAAGACACAGTGACAGTGAAAGAAATCAAGGCTGTGCTTCGACGATCAAAAAACAGTGCTCCAGGTCCTGATGGCATAAGATACGACGACATAAATAGGTGTACCGACAATGAGCTAGAGAAACTAGCAGACATGTACAACAACAGTATAGGGAGTGCTGGCATCAAGGAGGAATGGTTACACAGCTATCTGATTCCCTTGCCGAAGCCTGACAAAGACCAAAAAAAAATTCAGGGATATCGAATTATAACCATGCAGAATACAATAGGCAAGCTGCTGGAGAAGGTAATTGCCAGGAAAATATCAAGCCAACTAGAGAGGCAAGGTGTTTTCCCACCTACCCTGGGTGGGTACCGTCCAAAAAGAGAAACCTGGACCAATGCAGCAGTCTTTGCCCATGATGTCTATGAAGGTTTCCACTCAGGCACTGAAACCGTTTCTGCAGCGATTGATCTTGAGGACGCATACAACAGAGTACCACTGGATTTTTTAATGTTTCAGCTTCTTGAACTAAACGTAAGTCCATTCCTCCTTAGTTGGATCGCTGCAGCCCTCTACCAACGGAAAGTAGTTTTTAGATGTGGCAGTTGGACTTCGGAACCAACAACAATATATCCTGGCCTACCACAGGGATCACCATTATCTCCGGTACTGTTCAACGCCTACACAGTGAGAATCACCAGTGAGCAGATCACTGGACCTGGCAGGACATTGTCGTATGCCGATGATGTTTTAGTGTATCGTCAGGGTAAGGATAGAGAGGAGGTTGCTGTGGAACTACAAACCGAACTCAATCGCATAAGTACTTGGTGTGATGAAGCTGGGGCAATGGTCAACCCAACAAAGGCAACAGTGACTTGGTTCTCGTTGAATAATCATATTGTCAACAATCCAACACCAACTGTAATGCTGTGTTCAGAGACGGTGGAAAGAACGCAGGCAATGAATTACCTGGGGATACGGTTTGATCGAAGCCTTGCTTATAATGTGCACATAGACCAGGTGATAACAAAGGCCAAGCGGGGTTTGGCAGCGATGCGGGTGATGGCGGCAGCAAACTGTGAGCAGCGCCATCTATGTCTTCTGTACGAGGGGCTGGTCATGTCTGTTTTGGAGTATGCAATGGCAATCCTGACTCTCAGCCATAAGCAGATAGAAAGGATGGAAAGGATACAGAATGAAGCTATGCGCATTATTCTTGGATGTACAAGAGATACAGCATGCAGGGCGATGCGCTACCTTCTTGATTTTCCAACCATTGAAGAGAGAATACAAGTTTGCAGGGCACGCGCCTACCTCAGAATTAACGCAAACACACAACATCCACTGCATAGTGAAATTAGGAAGGTGAAGGGCAGCAGGTTAAAAAGAGGACGGTCGTGGATGGGTCAAGCCGAAGACATTCTTCAACAGGTGTGTTCACTTGAGGACTTAGAACCTGGCGAGGAGTGGGTGCAAGTGCCAACAGACTTCTGCACATCCTTTTCAGTTTGCATCCAACTAGATAGAAAATGCAGACAAGAAAATCCGGCTGCTGTGGAGGCTGAAGTACAAGCGTTGATTTTCGAGAATTCGCTAGACGGTGACGCGGTCATCTACACAGATGGGTCGGTCGTCCGACATGTGAGAAGCTCATGGGCCTTTACAGCTCGGGCCGGAGGGAGAATTGTGAAGGAGGACTCTGGTGCTTTCACTGAAACCACAAGTAGCCTGACCATGGAAGTCATGGCAGTAAGTAAAGCAATAACATGGCTCGAGACACAGACATTCACTAGGGCTTGTTTCCTTAGCGACTCAATGAACATGATCAAGAGGATAGAGGAGGGGTCGATCCGAAGAGAATGGTTGCTGCCTCTGAAGCGGTCTCGGCTGGCAAAGATTAGTTTCATCTTCGTGCCAGGTCATGCGGGAGTACAAGGAAATGAGCGGGCTGACAAGCTCGCAGGTGAGGCTACTGTGGAGGGCGGACGCGCCATGGACCAGGCTGACATTCTGAATGCTCTACGAGAAGTGAGACTTTTGCGAGAACCAAGTGATGACTGTGAATCTACAACAATGGCCAGACTGCGGGAGCAGCAAATTAAAAGAGGGGTGGCCAAACAAGAACACTACGCAGGAAGCCAAAGAAGATTGATAAACCAACACAGAACTGGCGTCGTTAGCCGCTACACGCTGCGGGATTTGCTGAGGAGGGGATCCGAGCACTTACGAACCATTCAGTCCATAAGTGCTCGGATCCCCTCCTCAGCAAATCCCGCAGCGTGTAGCGGCTAACGACGCCAGTTCTGTGTTGGTTTATCAACTTATGGACTGAATGGTTCGATGTGCAACGAGGATGATCTGTCGACTAACTAACTAACTAACTTGCTCGTTGGGTTTTTTCGTCTATCCATGGTTTTCTTTTAGAGTATAGGGAATTTCCGGACTTACGTCCAGCATTACCTACATTTCAGAAAATGAAAAGTATCTTATGCAATAGGTCACTATCACTGAATGTCAGATAGAGAGTACTAAAATGTTATATAGAACCTGTCTTACAGTGTGGCAGCGAATCATGGAACGTGAATGAACAAATTAAGAAGAGATTGGAAACAAGGATGACGTTGTTCATGACACGAATGTTGCGAATACCTTGGACTGCCAGAGTAACTAACAACTGCCTGGAAAAGGCTAATGACATTATATACAACCATAAGAAAGAGGCAAATATATTTTTTGGTCATGTAATGAGAAAACTGAAAATGGGAATCAGTGTGGGCAGAGGCAGACCGAGAGAAATGACGCTGGGTGGACTGAGACTGCACATGGAGAGATATTATCATCAGAGTTGATCCAGAGCACCATGGCCGGGGAAAAATAAAATGGGGGTGGGGAAAAGAAATTAAAACGCCTTACGGGGGGTAAAGGGGGA
>JACEFZ010011460.1:0-50396 GCA_014155875.1 Cepaea nemoralis
ACCACATGTCCGCTGCCATCAGATGTTTCTCAGTCTGTTTGCTTATTGTCCACGCTTCACATCCATACAAAAGCACAGTTCTATGAAGCACTTCAACACTCTTCTTCTCGTTGCAAATGACATCATTTTATTGGTCAGTATGTTTTCCATCTTACAAAAGGCTACCTTCGCCATGGTGATTCTTGTTCGAATCTCTTCAAGGCATCTCCCATCAGATGTTATGGCTATTCGGATTTTCATTATTCTTCTACAAAACCACATCACTTAGCTTCTTCATAATTAATCACTTGTCTGCTAACTGTCCATGATTTGCATCCCTACATAACGATTTGCTCAATGTCACTCTTAAGAACCGTTTTTCTCACTTCAATTGACAAAGCTTCGTCTCATAATTGACCAGAAATGACAACTCTGGAGTCCTGGTTTGGGTATATTCGATATATATGTAGGTGTTTAAGTAGGTACGTAGCTGTGCAGGCAGACGTTATCTGCGTGTGTAGGTAGGTATGTATATGTGTATTTAAGTGTTTATATAGGTAAGTGTATATTTAAGTATTTAGGTAGGTAGATGTGTATTTAAATGTTTAAGTAGGCAGGCAGGTATTTAAGAGTTTATGTAAATAGATGTGTATTTATGTGTTTAGACAGCTAGTATGTGTGTATTTATGTGTTTAGACAGGTAGTATGTGTGTATTTATGTGTTTAGACAGGTAGTATGTGTGTATTTATGTGTTTAGACAGCTAGTATGTGTGTATGTAGTTGTTTAGACAGCTAGTATGTGTGTATGTAGTTGTTTAGACAGGTAGTATGTGTGTATGTAGTTGTTTAGACAGGTAGTATGTGTGTATGTAGTTGTTTAGACAGCTAGTATGTGTGTATGTAGTTGTTTAGACAGCTAGTATGTGTGTATGTAGTTGTTTAGACAGCTAGTATGTGTGTATGTAGTTGTTTAGACAGCTAGTATGTGTGTATGTAGTTGTTTAGACAGGTAGTATGTGTGTATGTAGTTGTTTAGACAGCTAGTATGTGTGTATGTAGTTGTTTAGACAGCTAGTATGTGTGTATGTAGTTGTTTAGACAGCTAGTATGTGTGTATGTAGTTGTTTAGACAGCTAGTATGTGTGTATGTAGTTGTTTAGACAGCTAGTATGTGTGTATGTAGTTGTTTAGACAGGTAGTATGTGTGTATGTAGTTGTTTAGACAGCTAGTATGTGTGTATGTAGTTGTTTAGACAGGTAGTATGTGTGTATGTAGTTGTTTAGACAGCTAGTATGTGTGTATGTAGTTGTTTAGACAGGTAGTATGTGTGTATTTATGTGTTTAGACAGGTAGTATGTGTGTATGTAGTTGTTTAGACAGCTAGTATGTGTGTATGTAGTTGTTTAGACAGGTAGTATGTGTGTATTTATGTGTTTAGACAGCTAGTATGTGTGTATTTATGTGTTTAGACAGGTAGTATGTGTGTATGTAGTTGTTTAGACAGGTAGTATGTGTGTATTTATGTGTTTAGACAGCTAGTATGTGTGTATTTATGTGTTTAGACAGGTAGTATGTGTGTATTTATGTGTTTAGACAGCTAGTATGTGTGTATGTAGTTGTTTAGACAGCTAGTATGTGTGTATGTAGTTGTTTAGACAGCTAGTATGTGTGTATGTAGTTGTTTAGACAGGTAGTATGTGTGTATTTATGTGTTTAGACAGCTAGTATGTGTGTATGTAGTTGTTTAGACAGCTAGTATGTGTGTATGTAGTTGTTTAGACAGGTAGTATGTGTGTATTTATGTGTTTAGACAGCTAGTATGTGTGTATTTATGTGTTTAGACAGGTAGTATGTGTGTATGTAGTTGTTTAGACAGGTAGTATGTGTGTATTTATGTGTTTAGACAGCTAGTATGTGTGTATTTATGTGTTTAGACAGGTAGTATGTGTGTATTTATGTGTTTAGACAGCTAGTATGTGTGTATGTAGTTGTTTAGACAGCTAGTATGTGTGTATGTAGTTGTTTAGACAGCTAGTATGTGTGTATGTAGTTGTTTAGACAGCTAGTATGTGTGTATGTAGTTGTTTAGACAGGTAGTATGTGTGTATGTAGTTGTTTAGACAGGTAGTATGTGTGTATGTAGTTGTTTAGACAGCTAGTATGTGTGTATGTAGTTGTTTAGACAGCTAGTATGTGTGTATGTAGTTGTTTAGACAGCTAGTATGTGTGTATGTAGTTGTTTAGACAGCTAGTATGTGTGTATGTAGTTGTTTAGACAGGTAGTATGTGTGTATGTAGTTGTTTAGACAGCTAGTATGTGTGTATGTAGTTGTTTAGACAGCTAGTATGTGTGTATGTAGTTTTTTTAGACAGCTAGTATGTGTGTATGTAGTTGTTTAGACAGCTAGTATGTGTGTATGTAGTTGTTTAGACAGCTAGTATGTGTGTATGTAGTTGTTTAGACAGCTAGTATGTGTGTATGTAGTTGTTTAGACAGCTAGTATGTGTGTATGTAGTTGTGTTAGACAGCTAGTATGTGTGTATGTAGTTGTTTAGACAGCTAGTATGTGTGTATGTAGATTGTTTAGACAGGCTAGTATGTGTGTATGTAGTTGTTTAGACAGGTAGTATGTGTGTATGTAGTTGTTTAGACAGCTAGTATGTGTGTATGTAGTGTTTTAGACAGCTAGTATGTGTGTATGTAGTTGTTTAGACAGCTAGTATGTGTGTATGTAGTTGTTATAGACAGCTAGTATGTGTGTATGTAGTTGTTTAGACAGCTAGTATGTGTGTATGTAGTTGTTTAGACAGCTAGTATGTGTGTATGTAGTTGTTTAGACAGCTAGTATGTGTGTATGTAGTTGTTTTAGACAGCTAGTATGTGTGTATGTAGTTGTTTAGACAGCTAGTATGTGTGTATGTAGTTGTTTAGACAGCTAGTATGTGTGTATGTAGTGTTTAGACAGCTAGTATGTGTGTATGTAGTTGTTTAGACAGCTAGTATGTGTGTATGTAGTTGTTTTAGACAGCTAGTATTGTGTGTATGTAGTTGTTTTAGACAGCTAGTATGTGTGTATGTAGTTGTTTAGGACAGCTAGTATGTGTGTATGTAGTTGTTTAGGACAGCTAGTATGTAGTGTATGTAGTTGTTTAGAGACAGCTAGTATGTGTGTATGTAGTTGTTTAGATCGTAGTATGTGTTATGTAAAGTTGTTATAGAACACTAGTATGTGTGTATGTTAGTTGTTTAGGACAGCTAGTATGTGTGTATAGTAGTTGTTTAGACGCTAGTATGGTGTGTATGTAGTTGTTAGACAGCTAGTATGTGGTGTATGTAGTTGTTTAGGACAGCTAGTATGTGTGTATGTAGTTGTTTAGCACAGCTAGTAGTGTGTGTATAGTAGTTGTTTAGACAGCTAGTATGTGTGTATGTAGTTTGTTTAGACAGCTAGTATGTGTTATGTTAGTTGTTTAGACAGCTAGTATGTGTGTATGTAGTGTGTTTAGACAGCTAGTATGTGTGTATGTAGTTGTTTAGAACAGCTAGTATGTGTGTATGTAGTTGTTTAGCAGCTAGTATGTGGTGTATGTAGTTGTTTAGACAGCTAGTAGTGTGTGTATGTAGTTGTTTAGAGACAAGCTAGTAATGTGTTATGTAGTTGTTTAGACAGCTAGTATGTGTGTATGTAGTTGTTTAGTACAGCTAGTATGTGTGTATGTAGTTGTTGTTTAGACCGCTAGTATGGTGTGTATGTAGTTGTTTAGACAGCTAGTATGTGTGTATGTAGTTGTTTAGACAGCTAGTATGTGTGTATTAGTTGTTTAGACAGCTAGTATGGTGTGTAGTGTAGTTGTTTAGACAGCTAGTATGTGTGTATGTAGTTGTTTAGAGACAGCTAGTATGTGTGTATGTAGTTGTTTAGACAGCTAGTATGTTGTGTATGTAGTTGTTTAGACAGGTAGTATGTGTGTATGGTAGTTGTTTAGACAGGTAGTATGTGTGTATGGAGTTGTTTAGACAGCTAGTATGTGTGTATGTATTGTTTAGACAGCTAGTATGTGTGTATGTAGTTGTTTAGGACAGCTAGTATGTGTGTAGGTAGTTGTTTAGACAGCTAGTATGTGTGTATGTAGTTGTTAGACAGCTAGTATGTGTGTATGTAGTTGTTTAGAACAGCATAGTAGGTGTGTATGTAGTTGTTTAAGACAGCTAGTATGTGTGTATGTAGTTGTTTAGACAGCTAGTATGTGTGTATGTAGTTGTTTAGACAGCTAGTATGTGTGTATTGTAGTTGTTTAGGACAGCTAGTATGTGTGTATGTAGTTGTTTAGACAGGTAGTATTGTGTATGTAGTTGTTTGGACAGCTAGTATGTGTGTATGTAGTTGTTTAGACAGCTAGTATGTGTGTATGTAGTTGTTTAGACAGCTAGTATGTGTGTATGTAGTTGTTTAGACAGCTAGTATGTGTGTATGTAGTTGTTTAGACAGGTAGTATGTGTGTATGTAGTTGTTTAGACAGCTAGTATGTGTGTATGTAGTTGTTTAGACAGCTAGTATGTGTGTATGTAGTTGTTTAGACAGCTAGTATGTTGTGTATGTGTTGTTTAGAGACAGCTAGTATGTGTGTATGTAGTTGTTTAGACAGGTAGTATGTGTGTATGTAGTTGTTTAGACAGGTAGTATGTGTGTATGTAGTTGTTTAGACAGCTAGTATGTGTGTATGTAGTTTGTTTAGACAGCTAGTATGTGTGTATGTAGTTGTTTAGGACGAGGTAGTATGTGTGTATGTAGTTGTTTAGACAGCTAGTATGTGTGTATGTAGTTGTTTAGACAGGTAGTATGTGTGTATGTAGTTGTTTGGGTAGGCAGGAGTGCAGACATATACACTGATAGTGTCTTGTTGACTGGTTGATGGGTTGACCGTAAACATGTACACACTGCAATATTATCTCAAGAGATCTATGCAGAAAGTGTTTGCAACATATTTCTCAGAGATTTATACGGTAAGAAACGTGCAATATACATCTATGTCTGAATCTGTATCTGTATCTATCTAAATTATCGTAAAATTATAGATATGGTGGGTGCAATATATATATATATATAGTATATATATATATATATATATATATATATATACTATATATATATATATATATATATATATATATATAATTATGTGTGTGTGTGTGTCAAATGGGGGTAAGTATTGTCGAATGGATAAGAGCACTCGTTCTTAAACATCCGGTGTGTTGATGCCGAGGTAATCAATTCCTACATCGGTCAGTTATAATAAAATGTTGACTTCTCGTCAAAGATCGAGGGGAAGAAAAAAAGAGAAAATCAGAGAAGTAAATACCTGGATGGCTTGCCTACATGGCATGGTCGAGACAAGAACACTGAGCTTATCCACGACTCTGGTGCTCAAATGAATGGCGAAACATGACCGCCCTCGCTTATCGGCATGGCACATGATGATGATGATGATGGTGATGATGATTGGCAATCAGACAACCGACGCCAACACTGAAGGTCAATTTACCGCACTGCTGGTGTCTTGACGTGGACATGCAGCCATGCAGACACTCAACAAGAATGATGGTGTGTGGTTAGAAGGGAAGCAATTTCACCCGTGGTTACGTGTATGCTGCGCTCGGGCTGTTCCTCTATTGTGTTCTGGTAATCGACAATCAATACAACGAAAATTAACGCTTCATTGATCTCCGCTTGTGGTCACTTCTGCAATGTCAAACTGTTAGTCAGTTAGTTACGTGCTTAGTTAGTTGCTCAGTTGCTTAGCTAGTTGCTTAGTTAGTTGCTTCGTTCGTTCATTATTTAGTTAGTTAGCTAGTTACTTGCTTAGTTAGTTGCTCAGTTGCTTAGTTAGTTGCTTAGTTAGTTACTTGCTTAATTAGTTGCTCAGTTGCTTAGTTAGTTGCTTCGTTCGTTCATTAGTTAGTTAGTTAGGCAGGCAGGCAGGCAGGGAGTGAGGGAGTTAGTTAGTTAGTTAGTTAGTTAGTTAGTTAGTTAGTTAGTTAGTTAGTTGCTTATTTAATTACTTGGTTGGTTGGTTGGTTGGCTGGTTGGTTGGTTGGTTAGTTGGTTAGTTGGTTGGTTGGTTGGTTGGTTGGGTGGTTGGTTGGCTGGCTGGTTGGTTGGCTGGCTGGTTGGTTATTTAGTTAGTTAAGTTAGTGAGTGAGTGAGTGAGTGAGTGAGTGAGTGAGTGAGCGAGCGAGCGAGCGAGCGAGTGAGTGAGTGAGTGAGTTAGTTAGTTAATCGTGGTTCCAACTTCACAGCAACGGGTCGTCCCCATTATGCTCCATTCCTGTGCCAGTGAATATCACATAGAATGCTCCTCACTGCCCCATGTGAAAAGTGGAACATACAGGAGTCTCGACAAACCAACAGCCCGCACAGGTACACAGTGCATAATGATTCCGTCAGAATGTCAACACAAATCCTCCACGAAAAATACAGTTCAACTTCGATGGAAGCGGCAGTCACAAGAAAACCAGCAGCCACACATTACTGCATACGGCAAACCAGTCAGTTCTGTTCTGCGACAAAGCCGGTCACCATTCCGAACATGCAGTTCACGCTGTAAACAACCGCGGACAGATGTAAAAGCATTTGACAGTGCATAATGCCGCCGCCTGAATGCCAACACAAAAGTCCTCCCAAAAAAATGAGTACAACGTTGATGGAAGCTGCAGTCACTACGCAATATAAGAGAAGAAACTAAGAAGGGCATTGTATCCAATTTTATAAGAAAACGCCGTTGGAACTACATCGGCCATGTACTCAGAATGGATAAGACAAGACTCCCGAACCAAGCCCACTTATGGTCACCAGTAGGGAAAAGAAAACGGGGAAGACCAAGAGAGACCCTGCGTAGAACCATCATTATAGAAGGCTCTTTCAACGGCCAAGTGAACATCCAGGATCTACAACAGGTAGCAGCGAACCGCCGGACATGGAGAGCCGTGACTTCTGCCCTTTGTGCCGCCTTAGGCTCAAGAGGAAGGACTAACTATACTTAAATACTTAGTCAACTAATCTACCTGTCTTCAAAATCCACTTAAACTACTTGCATATTTAAACTATTTACGCAGCTAAACTGCCTTCTGTAATAACATGTATATTTTCCAAATTTCCCAAGCCTACTTACGGACAGATGGACGGACAAAGATGGGCACAGATAGACGGCAATTCTAGCTTGCCTCGCTTCAAAGGTCAAAAATTGTGAGACTTGTATGGGGGGGGGGGGGGGAGAGATGAACAGGCTGATAGGCCGACAGGGAATGCACCTCTAGGTGATAGATTACCTATGGAAAAGGGAAAGGTGGTCGGGTGCCTGTGGGATAAGGTGGAGAAAGAGGTGGAACAGACTGGGCACCCGTGTGTGGAAAGAATGATACGTCAGGGGATCAGCAGGAGCTCCGGGCGAACCTCAAAATTGAGAGCGAAGACCAGGAGAACTTTCAATCAGATGGCAGTTGGAACGATTAATAGTATGACTCTTCGCTGACTGTTGAACGTGGGGTCGGAGCGCAGGTAGGAATGTCCTGAGTGCAGTGACGTTGGTTATTAGCTCAACTCAACTCAATTTCAGACAGACGTATCCGTATAGCTATACACGCGGGCAGATAAGTGGGTGGACGGACGGACAGACAGACAGACAGACAGACAGACAGACAGACAGACAGGCCAAGGATTAAAAAACACATGGGACGCAGTTTAAAAGTGCAAGGGTGGGTAACACTCAACTCAAACTAACGAACACAGTATGCGTTACCTCCCTTGTTGTGTGCAATGAACTATTTACGTGACCCAAATACTCACATGACCCAAATACTCACTGTGCACTTCTAAACAACCATAACCCGACGTCACAAGTATTTAGATAAAACACGCACTTAAATTATTAGTTCATAGCAATGTGTGTCTTGCTGGTTTCGTTCAAGAGAGTAGTGGTGAGGCCAGAAGATTCGTTAAGGAAGTTAATGGTTAGAAGTTTAAGTTAGTTGCATATCCTTTACGGGACGTAGTGAGTAGTCAACGACTGCATTTTTGGGCTGTTTGTGATTTCTTGGCAAATTTACGTTTAGTAGTTTGCCATTATGCCGGCTTCGTGGCTTAGAGGTTATGACTTTTCTCCGTAATCTCGTATACTCTCGTCGGTGACGTGATGACGGTGAGAATCAGCAGTGGTTCGAATCGCATCGGTAACTTACGGGGTATGTGAGCCGGCCGCTCAGAAAGCAATGGCAAACTACTGAGCGTAATCTTGCCAAGAAATCAACATACAGCTGAAAGATGCTGGTGTTGACAGCGATGTCCTGTAAAGGATATTTCAGAATGAATACAATCCATGTGTTAAAAGCATAGAGGCCAGTGTGGCTGAATGGAAGAGAGCATTCGCTTTTAAACTCCCGGTTTGCTGATGGCAAGGTAGCGGGTTCAACTCTTACAACCGGTTGTCTGGACTAAAATGTTGACTTCTAGTTCTTGACTTCTAATTCTAGTTAGGGATGTAAAATACAAGTTCATTAGAAGTCGGTGTGGGTTCCCCTGATGGCTAGGGACACTGGTAACAGCGAAAACTATTCCATGCGCAAAAATCAGTCCAATGTATTAGAAGTAGGTAGCACGTGTGTGGAGTACGCTGGAGTTCAAATGCGCGAGTGCGTGGGTGCGTGTGTGTCTTGTGCGTGTGTGACCGTTTCTCCTTGTATGTTTCTCATGTGTGTGTGTGTGTGCGTATGTGTGTGTGTGTGTCGTGTGAGTCTGACCGTTTCTCTGTGTATTTTCTCTTTTGTGTGTGTGGTGTGTGTGTGGTGTGTGTTTTTCTGACCGTTTCTCCTTGTATGTTTCTCTTATGCATATGTTTGTGTGTCGTGCGTGTCTGACCGTTTCTCCTTGTATGTTTCTCTGGTGTATGTGTGTGTGTGTGTGTGTGTGTCTGACCGTTTCTCCTTGTATGTTTCTCTTGTGTGTGTGTGTGGTGTGTGTGTGTGTGTGTGATGTGTGTGACCGTTTCTCCTTGTATTTTCTCTTGTGTATGTTTGTGTGTCTGCCCGGGTTTCTCCTTGTATGTTTCTCTTGTTATGTGTTGTGTGTGTGTTTGTGTGTGTGTGTTTTGTCTGCCCTTTCTCCTTGTATGTTTCTCTGGTGGATGTGTGTGTTGTGGTGTGTGGTGTGTGTGTGTGTGTGTGTCGTGTGTGTCTGGCCGTTTCTCCTTGTATGTTTCTCTTGTGTATGTTTGTGTGTCTGACCATTTCTCCTTGTATGTTTCTCTTGTGTATATGTGTGTGTATGTGCTGACCGTTTCTCCTTGTATGTTTCTCTTGTGTATGTGTGTGTGTGTGTGTGTGTGTGTGTGTGTGTGTGTGTGTGTGTCTGACCGTTTCTCCTTGTATGTTTCTCTTGTGTATGTGTGTGTGTCTGACCGTTTCTCCTTGTATGTTTCTCTTGTGTATATGTGTGTGTGTGCGTATCGTGTGTGTCCGACCGTTTCTCCTTGTATGTTTCTCTTGTGTATGTGTGTCGTGTGTGTCTGACCGTTTCTCTGTGTATGTTTCTTGTGTATATGTGTGTGTATCGTGTGTGCCCTACCGTTTCTCATTGTATGTTTCTCTGGTGTATATGTGTGTGTATGTGTGTCGTGTGTGTCTGACCGTTTCTGCTTGTATGTTTCTCTTGTGTATATGTGTGTGTATCGTGTGTGTCCGACCATTTCTCTGTGTATGTTTCTCTTGTGTATATGTGTGTGTGTGTCCTACCGTTTCTCCTTGTATGTTTCTCTTGTGTATGTGTGTCGTGTGTGTCTGACCGTTTCTCTGTGTATGTTTCTCTTGTGTATATGTGTGTGTGTGTCGTGTGTGTGTGTGTGTGTGTGTGTGTGTGTGTGTGCCCTACCGTTTCTGCTTGTATATTTCTCTTGTGTATATGTGTGTGTATCGTATGTGTCTGACCCTGTCTCATTGTATGTTCCTTGTGTGTGTGCGTGTGCGTGTGTGTGTGTGTGCGTGTGTGTGTGTGTGTTTTCGTGCATGTCAGAACATTTGTTTCTCCTTGTATGTCTCGGTTGATCACAGACGAAGAATTAGACCGAGAAACGAAGACAAATAAGCAGACAGACAGACATACGGACAGACACAGAGAGGCGGACAGACACAGAGAGGCAGACAGACATACAGGCAGGGGTGGAGGAGGGAGGAAGACGGACGGACGGACGGACGAACAGAGACAGACGAAAGTTCGAACAGAGACAGGACAGATGAGAGCCGATAACAACATGGATAGATAAACATAGACAGGCACAGGCTGATGAGTGGCTGGTCACCGACATAGACAGATAGACATGGACAGACTGATGAGTGGCTGGTCACCGAGATAGACAGACATAGACAGACAGATATGAGCGGCCGGTCACCGACATTGACAGATAGACATAGAGGGACAGATATGAGTGGCCAGTCACCGACATAAACAGATAAACAATGACAGACAGATTAGTGACCGGTAACTGACATAGACAGACACAGACAGACAGATGGGTGACCTGTCGCCGTCACAGACAGACAGATGAGTGGCCGGTCACCGACACAGTCAAACAGACTCAGACAGACGGACAGGCAGACAGATATAAAGAAAGAAAGACACAGACAGAAGGGCAAGCATAGACGGATAGACAGTTATAAATAAAGACAAGACCGACCGACCGAACGAAAGAATGAACTTTATTTTCAAAAGGCCACAACTTGGTCACGCAGGCCCGTCTTACATTCGGCCCTTTTAACCGCTCATCTTGCACACATCAATTATCTATAATGTATCTTATAATCAAACTGACAGATGTATAGGTGGTAATATAGATCAACAGTTAGATAGACAGGCAGACAGCCAGAGAGAGGCAGACGGACAGACAGACAGACCACAACAAACCGCAATGCCTTGTACCGACGGTTACACTACAAGTACAGATAAAGTGTACTTACCCATTCACGTGTCACATCGTATTACTGCACACTTCTTGTTAATACTAGTCCACAATGGAAACAAACACCACCACACGGTGACAACTGGATCATGTGTCTATGATTCAATGAACTGTGCTGTAACAATAGTAGCGGGATGTGGTATGTTCAGCATGCGCATCTGTTCGGTTGACATCCTTGGGAAGCTGGCTGCTGGGCTCTGTTTACGGACTAAATATCGTGCTGCGACAGATGGGAAATTAAGCAATTTTTGAACTGTTTGCAGGTTGCAAAAGATGGGAAATTGTGCAATTCTCAGACTGTTTACATGCTAATCGATACAACTGATGGGAAATGAAGCAATTTTTAAGACTGCTTACATGCTAATTGATGCAATTGATGGAAATTAAGCAATTCTGAGACTATTTGCATGGTAAATAGCTTGATGCAAAAGATACGAAATTAAGCAACTGTTGGGGATATATTGGAAATGCAAAAGTCGTTTCTGGAGGAAATACTATGGACAGGTAGAAACATGAAAGGGACAGAAACATGAAAGTGGCAATCCTTCAAGACAGTCCGGACTTGGATGAACTGATGGAGGAAATCTGGCTGGAGCAAGCCTTCGAGAAAAAATCTGCGTGATGGGTGATGACCTGTAGGGAACAGTCCTGTTTGTGACCCATGCCGGAATAGAGCATAGTAGATGTTGATCGCAATGAGAAGAAGAAGAGGAGGAGGAGGGGCGGAGGAGGAGAAGAAGTTAGATCATCTCAAAGGACCCTAACCACATCTGCCTTATCATGCACCAATACCCCATTGAGCGGTGCAGACCCAATCAGTTTTCCCACCTGCTCGTTTCCCACCACACCAGCATGTCCTGGGGAAATAATCCAACAGAAGGACAATTCTTTCGTCCTTTAACGGGCCCCGTAACGAAGTGGTCAAGCCGACTGACTCGCGCTCTGATGGTGGAATGCATTTCTTCCAGAGACCCGGCATGGCCATCAATAGAGCGACGGAGTTCGTGCTGTGAGCGGTGCTATCGGCAGGTGGCTCGTCGTTCCGTGCAGAGAGACCAAGTCGGCAGATGTAAAGCATACTGCAGTGATGGCGACCCTCTTGCCTTTAACCTTTAACCTTTTCGTCCTTATAGTTGAGGTAAGTGCCGATATCACTGTGCTCAAGGCATTCCCATACACGCTCGGTCATCTGCAACAGCCAGCGTAGAGTTCCAATACTAATGGTGCCCGCTGTAATCTGATTATATGTCCATCTTTTCGCCTTTTAAAAATAGCTTTATTTGAAAATGTATTACATATCAGTTTGCGTATATACGTGGTTTTGACGTTTCTATACTGCATTCGTAAGTGTATTTACAAGCGTTGCCCTTTGTTTGTGCGATTGTTCTTGAACTCAAGCGTTTCCCATACATCTGGATAGTGCACTGGACTCATTTTTGCTTGTGGGGTAGCTTTCCCTATGACCTGTGTCCCACGCCATCAGGCGAACCCACTCCGACTTCTGGGGTACTTGCAATTGTTTTGTACGCCTAGTTTGTTTTCCTAGTACATCAGAGGCCGAGATATATAGCGATACACTTCGCGCGGAAATGATGATGATGATGATGATGATGATGATGATGATGATGATGATGATGATGATGATGATGATGATGATGATGAGTGTATCTTGTGCATACCGTTTACATATTTACAACTCCGACGGCAATATTTACATAAAAACCCCGAGGGTATTACTCCACTCAAAGACGTCAATCGTTATGTAACTTGCTGCAACGAGATCTTACAACATATCGATTTGCAGTCTTCTTTTCAAGTCTAACTGCCGAAATACAGAGAAAATCCGAGATCTAAAAAAAGGCGGCCTGAGCTGGTCATGACGTCACGTTACCAGGACAACATACACAGGAAATGAAACAGAAATCTTTGTTCATATGGGCGCTGTTTGGTCTACCTTAACTACCATAGTTACCATGGAAGCAGAAGCTGGGAGAAATGTTCTGCCAAGGACATGTATTATTCATGTATGCGATCTGATAAAATACTGCGATCAGGAAGGTGATTGTATGTGTGAGCACGCGCACGTCTGTGAGAGAGTCTGCGAGTGTGCCTATGTGCGTGAGCACGCGTGCGTATATGTGAGAAAACTCCTTTACAGGCATAGCAGCAAGAGTAAATGTTACATTGAGACAAAGTTAAAAACGCGTTACAGAGAACTAAGAGCATGGGTACCCCCACTCCACACCTGGCCTGTCAACACCTAACGGAAATCGACTGAAGTGGGACGAATTGTGGATGGGACGCGCTGAAGCTGCCACCCACCAAGTATGTAGACCAACTGACATCAGTCTTGGAAGGGAGTGGATGCCAGTGCCACCACATTCCGATGATGATGAAGATGATAATGGTGAAGACGATGTTGATTAAGATGATGATAATGATGGTGATGATGGACATAAATATGATGATGATGATGATGATGATGATGATGATGATGATGATGATGATGATGTTGATGATGATGATGATGATGGTGGTGACAGTGATGATGATGATGATGATGATGATGTTGATGGTGGTGGTGGTGGTGGTGGTGGTGATGATGATGATGATGATGATGATTATCATAATGATCCTACCTAATCACTAAGAGCATCCGTATTTCCATTAGCAATAAAAAAAAATGTTGATTTTCTAGTTAACTTTATGTTCAGTAATTTGCCTTTGCTTTATGAACGTGAAGTCAACGTTTAAATTCAAATTAACGTTTAAATTCAAATCAACGCTAGTGTAGGGGTTGAAAACCGCCAACCTCGCTATCGATGTACCGGAAGTTTAAAAGCAAGCGCTGTAATCCTTCCAGCTACGCCAGCGTCTGTTGCCAACACTCACAGCCACCTTGACAAACGATAGTTTGTTACATTACACTTTAAATAAAGGGCACAATAACTACAACCCATGGCTGGGACCAGGGACGGAGTTATACCTCTCCATAGCACCAAGCCTGGGCTGAATTGTAGAGACCCATGCAGCATGGTCCATCTCTCGGCCTGACTCGTTTACTTCAGAGGAAAGGTAACACCAATATAATTAGCAACTACGGTTGTGAACACTGACTATTTTACAAAACAACTAAAAAAAATACCACTTACGCAAAATCAACACCTGTGAGATTAGATGCTTGAGGAAATCTGTCAACTTAACAATCGGAGGCCGAGTAAGAAATGATGTTATCAGACAGACAGAGGGTCAACACCTTGTGACGCGTTTATTGAAAGACAGAAGATCAAATGGTCTGGCCATCTTGTTAGAATGCAACACCATCAACTGTGTTGAGTTGAGTTAAGAACCGACATCACTGCACTCAGGACATTCCCATACGTGCTCCGTCCCCTCGTTCAACAGCCAGCGAAGAGTCATACTACTAATCGTTCCCACCAGCACTGGCCCTAAATCAAAGAACATATGCTACTAGAGCAAGAGGACGCCGAGAAAAAAAATGGATTGACATCAAAGTTTCAATCACATGGAATGACACTATCCAAATACCTGGATGGCCTGGTCACGTGGCGTAGTCGAGAAAAGAATACTGAGCTGATCCACGACTTTTGTGATCGAGTGAAATGGCGAAACATGACCATCCACGCTTATCGGCATAGCACATGATGATGATGGTGAGACTATCCAGTGCCACCGATTTGGCGCTGGAGCGCCAATGATTCCACCCCACGACGCTTGGCGGTAAAAGTGGAAGATGATGATTTTTTTTTTCATATCCCTTACAAGACGTTGCAGTCAACATCAGCATTTTTCAGCTGCTGTTGATGTACTAGGCAAGATTACGCTCAATAGTTTTCCATTGCTTTCTGAGCGACCGGCTCACATACCCCGTCAGTTACCAACACGGCGAGAACCGCTACCGATTCTCGCGCAGGTTACGTTACTCACGAGAATATACGGGATTACGGAGAAAGACATTAACGACTGTGCCAGGAAGATCGGCGGAAGATGATGATAATAACTAATAATACATAACTTCCTTTGAATAATAGTGTTAGAAACGTGTACTAAACATTCAGTAGATGAAAATAACAAATCTATCCAACAACCATATTAAGAAGAAGACCGACTATAAAATGAAGTAAACTTGAGGATAACATGTTCATTCATTCAGTAGCATGTCCTTCCGAAAAACTCCTCTGTCATAGGCGAGATGTCCCGCGTCCGATACACCCTATCTGGAGATCCTCCGCCACATCCTGCACCCATCTTCTCTGTGGCCTTCCTCTTCCTCTCTTCCAGATCATAACGCCCCTCTATTATTGTTCTCTGCAGACTTTCATGATGTTTCAAGTGACCATAACATTTCAATTGTCTTTGTTTTATCGTCTTTAGTAGCCAACCTTCTTCAGTATTCAGATCTTGTATGGATGCATTTGTTCTTTTCTATACCCAAGATATTCTTAGAACCCGTTAAAACGTGTTGGGCGCGGCAAAAGATGTGGATGTCTGGAAACGATAATCATGACGGAAGGTGTAGCGGGAAAAACGGAGAAGAGAAAGAACTACAACGTAGTTAGATTAAAGATGTGATCGAGAATGTACACATGGCTTCAACAAAGCCTGGACATCTGGCTTTTTATAAAAAGAATTTCAAAAGCTTATGGAAGAGAAGCTCTGCGGAGGACACGAGACTGCCTAATGATTGCTACACGTGCTTAACAAAGGAACAACAGTTCGTTAAGCTACCCAGCACAAAGGCTGTATGTATTTCATAGGTCAAAGGTCTTTGTCAGTCGGGAAGAAACCTTGACCAAGGCAACAGTTCCTTTAACCTTCACCCTAACCCCGCCCACCTCAAATAAATCCATTGCACTTGCGATGAAGTTATACCCAATGCTGCTAAATTTACTATCTTTCTTGTTTTCGAGTTTCTTATCTCTCTCTCTCTCTCTCTCTCTCTCTCTCTCTCTCTCTCTCTCTCTCTCTCTCTCTCTCTCTCTCTCTCTCGTGCATGCGCGCGCGCGCACGAGCAAACGCCACTAATACCTGCTTTTCAAGTTACTTTGTAAAATGGGACGCTTGTTGCAATGTTTTATGTATGATTCATTCAGTGATACGTTTAAACTTGTTTAAATAAACCTAAGTGTGCATGAGAATACTTGGAGTGTGAACGCATTTCAATTGGAAGATTTAGTCTGCATGAGAGCAGATAATTACTTCCCCACCATCACCAAGTAATATGTGGGCAATTACACCTTGCCATAAATGTAATATTATCATATGTGTATATAAATATATGTGTTATATTTGTAAATGTAAAGGAAACAACAATGTACCTAGTCTTGTAAATAAATACACTGTTTTGTACGAAATAAAATTTTTTTTTTTTTTTCTCTCTCTCTCTCTCTCTCTCTCTCACTCACACACACACACACACACACACACACACACACACACACACACACACACACACGTGCTTATCAAAAAGCTAGTTAAAAACTACAGCCAGGATACTGGATAATATGAACGAAAAACGTAAATGTTACAATCTACAAACATCATTCGGACAGGACATAATGCTTGGGATTATCAATCTCAAATACATGCGTCTCGGCCTTCAAAAGCTATCGTTCTCATCGTTATCCCCAACTCACGCCAAACCTTCCTACTGTAATCCTCCGTTCCCTCCCCGTGTTGTTCATCGTTGTCTCAAATTCTCTTGTCTATGCGTTATGGGTCTCTCTCTATCTATCCCTTTTACCCGCTGGATTCCAGAGAAAGGACTTTCTACAGCATGAAACCTTGGGCATGGGGTGCATGCTCTAGGACACATGTGTCAAACTCAAGGTTCGCGGGCCACATCAGGCCCGGCGTACAATCATATCAGGCCCGATTGGTCTCAACCGACGTACAAATAATCAAATATATTCGGCCCGAGATAGACTTTTAAGCAAACATATTTTTTTTAAATGGCCACGATATAAAGAGCAAATCAAATTCCCTAATTAGCAGCCAACAAAACATCACACAGGAGTCGTCTCACTGATGAACATGATGAGAATCTCAATGACACAGAACATTACTCCCAACATAAACGAACTTGTATCCAAGAAAAGATGCCAAACATCCTGCGCTGACAAATTGGCATAAGGGTGAAAATGTGTATGATTGATTTTATTTTTATTATTAAAACTTTTTTCTGCTTTAATTTATATTAATGTTTAAAAAAGATTTAATTTTCGGCTTATTGAATGTTTATCCTGTTTGGCCCGCAACCTTAGGTGTGATTTGAGTTTTGGTCCGCTGAGCGATTGAGTTTGACATCCCTGCTCTAAGAAAACCGGCAAGGCATGAATAAATATTCCCAGGGCTGTGATGAGAACGACTTTCTGCAGAGGGCCTGCTGTATGATGACATTCCTATTCACAAATAGACATTTTCTATAAAACAAGAAGGAAGCGTATGTCATTATCTTTGTGGAATTTGTTTCCTTTCTTTTATTTTCAGATGGGGTACTGCAGACATTTGCATCCATGTCATTATCCCATTTCATTGCCTGGAAATGAAGAGACTGACAGATTGGCAAAGAAATGTGGAAAATAACACACCTGGTTTAGACATGCCCTGGCATGAGGCCAAGATATTTATAAGCAATTATAAATCCAAGTTGGAATCGGAGCATCCAGGCCACCGCACGATGCATGTTACCAACTCGACCGAAGAGACAGGTTACAATCTTCACAGGAAACAACGGGCAAAATCATAACATGTATGATAAATTAAAGATAGAAGATCCTGGTGAATATAACTGTGGTACTGGTGAAATGACAGCTAAACATCTTTTGCCAATGTGTCCTACATATCCAGAACAGAGAAAAATATTTTGGCATACATCCGTTCTATTTGAAGACAAAATCTATTGAGATGTACACAAGCCCAGGTTGACTGCTCCTTTCTATGGATATGTTTATGTTGATGTCCGAAAGTGTGTGAAGAAGAAAGATTGCAAAGTTGCGTTTTATTTGCCAAAAATAGTCTCTCAGTTTAGATTGGCCAGGAAGGGTATCTGCTGCTGGGCTCTTGGTTCAAACTGGGTTCATTAATGGTTGCCGGATTGTCTCTTCTGGATCGATCGGTCGTGGCTAAGGCCGCCGGCAGTAGAATTTCCCCGGCAGTGTTTCTTTGTCAATAATGCATATGAGTCCTTGTGGAGACTTCTCATTATCCACATGGAAATGGATAATTGTCTTGTCTCTAGCCCTGAGCTTTGTTGGGGTAATTGTCAGAGCTCTGACATGATATGGTCCTGGTGTGCCATGGCAATGACATGTCAACACGGTGATCTCAGCATGTCAGGGCAATGACATGTCAACACTGTCATCTCAGCCTGTCTAGGCAATGACTTGTCAACACTGTCGTCTCACAGTGTCATGGAAATGACATGTCAACACGGTGATCTCAGCATGCCAGGACAATGACATGTCAACACGGTGATCTCAGCATGTCAGGGCAATGACATGTCAATATTGTGGTCTCAATGTGTCAGTGTAATTACATAACGCTGTCATCACAGTGTGTCAGGGCAATGACATATCAACACTGTCACCTCAGCGTATCAGGGCAATGACATGAAAACACTGTCATCTCAGCATCTCATAGCAATGACATGTCAACACTGTCATCTCAGCATGTCAGGCAATGACATGTCAACACTGTCATCTCGGCATGTAAGGGCAATGACATGTCAACACGGTGATATCAGCATGTCAGGGCAATGACATGTCAACAGTGTTGTCTCAGCATGTCAGGGCAATGACATGTCAACACTGTGGTCTCAGTGTGTCAGGGTAATGACATAATACTGTCACCACAGTGTGTCAGGACAATGACATGAAAACAATGCCATCTCAGCATGTCAACCTGTGGTCTCCGAGTTTCAGGAGAATGACATGTCAACACTGGTCTCAGAGTGTCAGGGCAATGACATGTCAACACTGTGGTCTCAGAGTGTCAGGGCAATGACATGTCAACACTGTCATCTCAGAAATTCAGGGCAATGACATGTCAACACTGTAGTCTCATGTCATAGCAATGACATGTCAACACTGTCAACTCAGCGTGTCAGGGCAACAACATGTCAATACTGTCATCTTAGCGTGTCAGTGCAATGATGTAACACAATGATCTCAGAATGCCAATGCAATGACATGTCAACACAGTGATCTCAGCATGTCAGAGCAATGACATGTCAACACTGTTGTCTCGGCATGTCAGGGCAATGACATGTCAACACTGTAGTCTCAGTGCATCAGGGCAATGACATGTCAACACGGTGATCTCAGCATGTCAGGACAATGACATATCAACACTGTTGTCTCAGTATGTCAGGGCAATGACATGTCAACACTGTTATCTCAGCATGTCAGGGCAATGACATATCAACACTGTGGTCTCAGTGTGTCAGGGAAATGACATAATGCTGTCATCACAATGTGTCAGGGCAATGACATGTCAACACTGTCACCTCAGCATGTCAGGGCAATGACATGTCAACAATGTCATATCAGCATGTCAGGACAACAACATGTCAACACTGTCATCTCAGTATGTCAGGGCAACAACATGTCAACACTGTCATCTCAGCATGTTAGGGCAATGACATGTCAACACTGTCACCTCAGTATGTCAGGGCAATGACATGTCAACAATGTCATCTCAGCATGTCAGGGCAACAACATGTCAACACTGTCATCTCAGCATGTCAGGGCAACATGTCAACACTGTCATCTCAGCATGTCAGGGCAATGACATGTCAACACTGTAGTTTCAGTGAGTCATGGCAATGACAAGTCAACACTGTCATCTCAGCAATTCAGGGCAATAACATGCCAACACTGTGGTCTCAGAGTGTCAGGGCAATAACATGTCAACACTGTGGTCTCAGAGTGTCAGGGCAATAACATGCCAACACTGTAGTCTCAGAGTATCAGGGCAATGACACTTCAACACTGTGGTCCCGGGCAATGACATGTCAACACTGGTCCTGGGTAATGACATGTTAACACTATGGTCCCTGTGTGTCAGGACAATGAAATGTCAACACTGTGGTCCCTGTGTGCCAGGACAATGACATGTCAACACTTTTGTCCCTTGTGTCAGGGCAATGACATGCCACCAATGTATTCACAATGTGTCAGGGCAATGACATGTCAGCACTGTCACCTCAGCATGTCAGGGCAATGACATGTCAACACAGTGATCTCAGCATGCCAGGGCAATGACATGTCAACACAGTGATCTCAGCATGTCAGGGCAATGACATGCCAACACTGTCATTTCAGCATGTAAGGGAAATGACATGTCAACATGGTGATCTAAGCATGTCAGAGCAATGACATGTCAACACTGTTGTCTCAGCATGTCAGGGCAATGACATGTCAACACTGTGGTCTCAGTGTGTCAGGGTAATGACATAATGCTGTCATCACAGTGTGCAATGACAACGACATGAATACACTGTCATTTCAGTGTGTCATAGCAGTGACATGCCAACAATGTCAACTCAGTATGTCAGGGCAATAACATGTCAACACTGTGGTCTCAGAGTGTCAGGGCAATCACATGTCAACACTGTCATTTCAGAAATTCAGGGCAATGACATGTCAACACTGTAGTCTCGAAGTGCTAGGGCAAAGACATGTCAACACTGTCACCTCAGTGTGTCAGGGCAATGACATGAAAACACTGTCATCTCTGTGTGTCATAGCAATGACATGTCAACATTGTCAACTCAGCATATCAGGGCAACAACATGTCAACACTGTCATCTCAGCATGTCAGGGCAATGACATGTCAACACGATGATCTCCGCATGCCAGGGCAATGACATGTCAACATGGTGATTTCAGAACATCAGGGCAATGACATGTCAACACTGTCATCTCAGCATGTCAGGGCAATGACATGTCAACACTGTCATCTCAGTGTGTCAGGGCAATGACATGTCACACGGTGATCTCAGCATGTCAGGGCAATGACATATCAACACTGTGGTCTCAGTGTGTCAGGGAAATGACATAATGCTGTCATCACAATGTGTCAGGGCAATGACATGTCAACACTGTTGTCTCAGCATGTCAGGACAATGACATGTCAACAATGTCATCTCAGCATGTCAGGGCAACAACATGTCAACACTGTCATCTCAGCATGTCAGGGCAACAACATGTCAACAATGTCATCTCAGCATGTCAGGGCAACAACATATCAACATTGTCATCTCAGCATGTCAGGGCAACAACATGTCAACACTGTCATCTCAGCATACCAGGGGAAAGACATGTCAACACTGTAGTTTCAGTGAGTCATGGCAATGACAAGTCAACACTGTCATCTCAGCAATTCAGGGCAATGACATGCCAACACTGTGTTCTCAGAGTGTCAGGGCAATGACATATCAACACTGTGGTCTCAGAGTGTCAGGGCAATGACATGCCAACACTAGTCTCAGAGCATCAGGGCAATGACACTTCAACACTGTGGTCCCGGGCAATGACATGTCAACACTGTGGTCCTGGGTAATGACATGTTAACACTATGGTCCCTGTGTGTCAGGACAATGACATGTCAACACTGTGGTCCCTGTGTGCCAGGACAATGACATGTCAACACTTTTGTCCCTTGTGTCAGGGTAATGACATGCCACCAATGTATTCACAATGTGTCAGGGCAATGACATGTCAGCACTGTCACCTCAGCATGTCAGAGCAATGACATGTCAACACAGTGATCTCAGCATGCCAGGGCAATGACATGTCAACACAGTGATCTCAGCATGTAAGGGCAATGACATGCCAACACTGTCATCTCAGCATGTAAGGGAAATGACATGTCAACATGGTGATCTAAGCATGTCAGAGCAATGACATGTCAACACTGTTGTCTCAGCATATCAGGGCAACAACATGTCAACACTGTCATCTCAGCATGTCAGGGCAATGACATGTCAACACGATGATCTCCGCATGCCAGGGCAATGACATGTCAACATGGTGATTTCAGAACATCAGGGCAATGACATGTCAACACTGTCATCTCAGCATGTCAGGGCAATGACATGTCAACACTGTAGTCTCAGTGTGTCAGGGCAATGACATGTCACACGGTGATCTCAGCATGTCAGGGCAATGACATATCAACACTGTTGTCTCAGTACGTGAGGACAATGACATGTCAACACTGTTGTCTCAGCATGTCAGGGCAACAACATATCAACACTGTTGTCTCAGCATGTCAGGACAATGACATGTCAACACTGTGGTCTCGGTGTGTCAGGGTAATGACATAATGCTGTCATCACAGTGTGTCAGGGCAACAACATGTCAACACTGTCATCTCAGCATGTCAGGACAATGACATGTCAACACTGTGGTCTCGGAGTGTCAGGACAATGACATGTCAACACTGGTCTCAGAGTATCAGGGCAATGACATGTCAACACTGTGGTCTCAGAGTGTCAGGGCAATGACATGTCAACACGGTGGTCCCGGGCAATGATGTGTCAACACTGTGGTCCCTGTGTGTCAGGACAATGACATGTCAACACTGAGGTCTCTGTGTATCAGGACAATGACATGTCAACACTGTGGTCCCTGTGTCAGACAATGACATGTCAACACTTTTGTCACTGTGTGTCAGACAATGACATGTCAACACTATGATCCCTTGTGTCAAGGTAATGACATGTCAACATTGTGGTCACAGTGTGTCAGGACATTGACATGTCAACATTGTGGTCGCAGTGTGTCAGGACAATGTTGTTTACAAGTCTAAGGTCTTTCCCAGAAATTAGTAGATCTGCAAGAACAGAACATGTCCAGTAAAAATTGCATTTCAGAAAATGTATAGTAACTTATGGCATATGTCACAATCATTGAAAGTAAGAAACAAGAATGCTGAAATATATAGAACCTGTTCTCCTGAATGGCAGTGAATTGTGGAATGTGTATGAACAAATTAAGTAGAGCAATGGAGATGTGGTTCCTGAGATGAATGTGGCAATACCTTGGATTGTCAGAGTAATTAACGATGATTACCTGGAAGAGGCCAATGAAACTAGAGCATGATATAAAAGAGATGAAATGATGAGAAGAGAGGAATTGGAGAACATTGTGATAACTGGAAAGATCAGTGGAAAACAAGACAAAACAAGAGATGCCAGATGGACTTTAGACAGTGGCATGGTGGAGTATTATGAGTTGATTCAGAATACCAAGAACTGAGATCTGTGAAGAGACAGGAACAACCACACCAGCTGGTAGGGCATATTATGATAAGTGCTTGGAGGAATAGAACAGGTGGCCAGCCTTTCCCTCCCTTAGCGACCAATGAGAGCTGACACTGAACCCTTGTCCGACCACTCTCATTGTCAGCAGAACTTCCTAATAGTTACACCAACTTGGCTGACTAATAAATGTTACATTGTTCACTGATAAATGTTACATTGTTCACTGATAAATGTTACATTGCTCACTGATAAATCTTACTCTTCACTGATAAATGTTGCACTGTTCACTGATAAATATTAAACTGTTTACTGATAAATCTTGCACTCTTCACTGATAAATGTTACATTGTTCACTGATAAATATTACATTGCTTACTTATAAGTGTTAAACTATCCACTGATAAATGTTAAATTGTTTACTGATAAATGTCACACTCTTCACTGATAAATGTTACATTGTTCACTGATAAATATTACATTGTTCACTGATGTTACTTTAAAAGATTGCATGTCCTTTGCAGGAAGCTGCAATCAACCCCAGCCTGGTTTTATAAGCAATTTTACATTCAGTAGTTTGCCATTGCTTTCTGAATGTGCAGTCCTAAGTCTAAAGTAAAGCCGGTGTAGAGATGGAAAAACCTAACTCGCTATCAGTGCACCAGAAATTTAAGAGCAAGCGCTTTTCACCTATGGCCACATGAACTGATAATGATACTTTGCCCAGGTATAAATCTCTAAGCCACTCCTCCAATCCCAGCAGCTCTTGCTAGATTTTTTAACCAATTTTATGAATTTGACATGACAATGACCCTACATTTTTCTGTGTTCTGCTGACAATGATGGTATGCATGGTTCTCTTGAGGACTTACATTTGACAGCTAAGTAGCATTGTTTGTTACAGAATGGAAAAAATGGTATAACAGAATCACTAAGGCAGAGTTTACGGACAGAACTAGACCAATTCCAGAGAATCAAGGTGAGAAAGCTGCGCTGGCACTAGATAGTACACAAACTGAGAAAACCTGCTGAGAAGTCCTTTCTCATGACCAAACAGGGATGCAGAAATAAGAGGGAGACCTGAAAATAGTTAAAGCTGAGAATTACACTTTGAGATGAAAAATATGGCGAGGTCATGAGGGGAGATGCAGGAGGTGCCAAGGGATTGGAGAGCTGTGCATTACTTGGATGAAGGTCTATGCTCTATTTAGGGATGCAGTGCAAAAGAAGAAGAAGAAGAAGAAGAAGAAGAAGAAGAAGAAGAAGAAGAAGAAGAAGAAGAAGAAGAAGAAGAAGAAGAAGAAGAAGCAGCAGCAGCAGCAGCAGCAGCAGCATGTGATATTGTTTCTTTATTTAGTTATATTAGTGCCTTTTTATTTTTTAATCTGCTGATAAAGGCTTTCTGGCCAAAATGTCCATTCTGTGACTTGTGACTGTGGTCTTGTAAAGATTACCCTTTCAACATTCGTTGATTTATTCCTTGAATGTTTACAGCTTTCATCATGATCCAGTGACTTGTGATAGTGGTCTTGTAAAGATTACCCTTTCAACATTCGTTGATTTATTCCTTGAATGTTTACAGCTTTCATCATGATCCAGTGACTTGTGATAGTGGTCTTGTAAGGATGACCCTTTCAACATTCGTTGATTTATTCCTTGAATGTTTACAGCTTTCATGATGATCCAGTGACTTGTGATAGTGGTCTTGTAAAGATGACCCTTTCAACATTCGTTGATTTATTACTTGAATGTTTACAGCTTTCATCATGATCCAGTGACTTGTGATAGTGGTCTTGTAAAGATGACCCTTTCAACATTCGTTGATTTATTCCTTGAATGTTTACAGCTTTCATGATGATCCAGTGACTTGTGATAGTGGTCTTGTAAAGATTACCCTTTCAACATTCGTTGATTCATTCCTTGAATGTTTACAGCTTTCATGATGATCCAGTGACTTGTGATAGTGGTCTTGTAAAGATTACCCTTTCCACTTTCATTGATTCATTCCTTGTCTGTTTACAGCTTTCATCTTCATCCAGTAACTTGTGATAATGGTGGTCTTGTAAAGATGACCCTTTCCACTTTCATTGATTTATTCCTTGAATGTTTACAGCTTTCATGATGATCCAGTGAATTGTGATAGTGGTCTTGTAAAGATTATCCTTTCCACTTTCATTGATTCATTCCTTGTCTGTTTACAGCTTTCATCCTCATCCAGTAACTTGTGGTAGTGGTCTTGTAAAGATGACCCTTTCCACTTTCATTGATTCATTCCTTGTCTGCTTACAGCTTTCATCTTCATCCAGTAACATGTCATAATGGTGGTCTTGTAAAGATGACCCTTTCCACTTTCATTGATTTATTCCTTGAATGTTTACAGCTTTCATCATGATCCAGTGACTTGTGATAGTGGTCTTGTAAAGATTACCCTTTCCACTTTCATTGATTCATTCCTTGTCTGTTTACAGCTTTCATCCTCATCCAGTAACTTGTGGTAGTGGTCTTGTAAAGATTACCCTTTCTACTTTCATTGATTCATTCCTTGTCTGCTTACAGCTTTCATCTTCATCCAGTAACTTGTCATAATGGTGGTCTTGTAAAGATTACCCTTTCCACTTTCATTGATTCATTCCTTGTATGTTTACAGCTTTCATCTTTATCCAGTGACTTGTGATAGTGGTCTTGTAAAGATTACACTTTCCACTTTTGTTGATTCATTCCTTGTATTTTTACAGCTTTCATCCTCATCCAGTAACTTGTGATAGTGGTCTTGTAAAGATTACACTTTCCACTTTCATTGATTCATTCCTTGTATGTTTACAGCTTTCATCCTCATCCAGTGGCTTTCCCTGTACAGATCACTTCCCCGTAACAATCTTACAAAAAATATCTCTCTACTGTACGCTAGCTAACCTATCACTGTTGCTGTCATATGTCAATTATCTACCACATCTTGAATCTATCTATGTTGTGATTCTTGTCACTGTTGCTGTCATGTGTCAATTATCTATCACATCTTGAATCTACCTCTATTGTGGTTCCTGTCCCTGTTGTGGTTCCTGTCACTGTTGTGGTTCCTGCCACTGTTGCTGTCATGTATAAATTATCTACCACATCTTGAATCTATGTTGTGGTTCCTGCCACTGTTGCTGCTGTGCTGTCATGTATAAATTATCTACCACATCTTGAATCTATGTTGTGGTTCCTGTCACTGTTGCTGCTGTGCTGTCATGTGTCAATTATCTACCACATCTTGGATCTACCTCTGTTGTGGTTCCTGTCACTGTTGCTGCCATGTGTCAATTATCTACCACATCTTGAATCTACCTCTGTTGTGGTTCCTGTCACTGTTGCTGACATGTGTCAATTATCTACCACATCTTGAATTCATCTATGTTGTTATCTTCTTCTTCTCCACTTCCCTGATACACCTCGCTCTATGATTACCATCAAGTATTGTTACACACCCTACAGGTGGTCAGGGATTCCATCAGCACTGGCGGGAATTTGGGTTGTTAAAATGGATCTGGGCTAACAGGTTGACCCAGCCTAAAATAGGTACCAGGAGAATTCTTAGGAAGTAAAAAGCAGCTGGCGTGATATTAACCTCATCACCTATGAGTTCTGATTGGTCTAGTAACATATGCTCAATGGGCCTTAAGGCAGATAAAAGTGACCTTAAGGCTGTAAAAGTGACCTTAAGGCTGTAAAAGTGACCTTAAGGCTGTAAAGGTTATATTAAGGCTATATAAGTGACCTTAAGGAGTGCAAAGGTGACCTTAAAGCTGTTAAAGTGACCTTAAGGCTGTAAATGTGACCTTAAGGAGTGTAATGTGCCCTTAAAGCTGTAAAAGTTACCCTAAGGAGTGTAAAAGTTACCCGAAGGAGTGTACAAGTTAGCCTAAGGAGTGTAAAAGTGACCTTATGGCATGCAAAAGTGACCTTAATGAGTGTAAAGGTAACCTTAAAGCTGTAAAAGTAATCCTAAGACAATAAATGTGACCTTAAGTTGTTTTTTTTGATCGCTCGCATTGAACTCAAGCGTAGTCCATACACCTGCTACTACGAGTGCACTGGAATAATTTTTGCTTGTGTTAGCTTTCCCTACTACAAGTGTCCCCTCTCCATCAGGCAAACCTACTCCAACTTCTGAGGTACTTGTAATTTACATACCCAAGTCGAGAACGAGAAGTCAACATTTTAGTCCAACTGAGCGTTATAGGGGTTGAATCCTCTATCTCGGCATCAACACACCGGAAGTTTAAGTGTGAGCGCTATTTTCCATTCGACCAGCAGTCTAACTTTTGTTTGTTTTCCTTATAACCCCAATTACCGCATTGTCTAATCAGTTTTCCCCTCCCCACTTTCCTTATTCCATATAATGCCTGTTAATGATTATTTTTTTGTTTACTTTTCCTTCTTTCAATTTCTATAATTATAATGTCTTTCAGCAGTAGGTTTTTTGACAGTCTTTGTTTGGAATGTGTACAAGATGTTGATTCATACAAATTACCTGAAACTATGCATTTATTTTATTTTTAAAAAAAACCGGGGGGGGGGGTGGCTTGCAAATGAATTATCTAGAAACTTAATTCTTAAGAAAAACAATATCGTCACTTGAAATTGACGACACACCGATGAGGCATCAATGGAAGACAATTTGTCATCATTATCCAAGAGTTGATTCCGTAATTGTTATTTTAATTGCAGATTTTATAATTATTTCACATGTAGTATTTGGAAAATCCCAACATGTTTCTCTCTGCTGCCCCAAATTTCGGGCATATATAATTATATATGGTAATAAATAGATTATGAAACAGCGAATGTAATCAGTAATATAATTACGGAATGAAAAGACTGTTCTAATTACATTACGGAAATTAACAAGACATATTCAAACGGAAATACACCAAAACAAGACACGGCATGCAGCGTACATGTCAGTACACAGTTACATTGACTCGAATATAGTACTCAATAATGTGCTGTGTTAAAACCACTGCTCAACTACTGTTAACTGTTAAGCGAACTTAACACAGTGTTAGTTTGTTAACTTACATTTCGTTTTTGTTCACGTCGATCATTTTCTAGCTACTTCGTGAAAAGCAAAAGCCGATTTCTTGAAGAAATTATAAGTAAATCTCCATGAAATTGTTCCGTTCAACTCACACTACTCACAGTACTCGCACATTGACGGCTATGCTATGAAAATGCAAAAGCAACGTCGTTTTTAACAAACGGCAAACGATTTTGTACACGTACTCACATACGCCGACAACAGAAAACACAAGAAACGAACTTGTAACTTGTTATATTATAATTGTATCGTTATGAATGTCTGTATACTCCATTGTCAATTAGATTTGAAGAAAAACAAGATTGATTCAACACAGCGATCAGCCGACCGGCGCTCATGGATCGCCTCTCGTCTGCCTATCTTGTTCAAAAATAAACAAGCACGCATGCGCGATCGCGGCCTGGTGAAGTCTGTAGTGTAGGTGAGCTGAGGGAACCTCGAGGGATTTGGTGCGTTTGTGAGTGTTCGTGCGGACGCACCAGCGCACTGTGTGTGCTGGTTGGTGTGTACATGTGGGGGTTGTAAGACGATGATAACGTTGGTGCTTGTTTGTGAGTGAGTTTGTTTAGAGGTTATGTTGAAGTCCATGTGGTGTTGATAGTTGTTTGTGAGTGTAATAACGGCGCGAGAGCTCGTTTATGTGCGCCCCCTCCCCTTATCAGTATTGTGCGTGCACGCTAAGAGACTGTATTTATTTGTGTATATGTGTGTGTATTTGTCGGGTCATCATCATCATATGCTATGCCGATAAACGTGGGTGGTCATGTCTCGCCATCTCAAACGATCATCAGAGTTGCGAATCAGCTCTGTGGTTTTTGTCTCGATTATGTTATGCGGTAAAGCCATCGAGATATTTACTTCTTTGCCGTCCCCTTGTTATTCCCCCCTCTATCTAGGGGACTACATTAAGGCATAATAACCAAATTAGAAGAATGGAATGATAGGGCAGGGGTGAAAAAAGACATGAAACAATTTTATTTGGGGGTGCTTATTTGAGAATCCCAGACTGTATTCTCCTGTTTATATGTTGTGTTTTCTTGTGTTTGCAGTTAAAGGCTTCTCGCCACAACGTCAATGTGTTGGTGGGTGGGGATGTGTGTGAGGGATGTGTGTATGGGTGGGGAGATGTGTGTGTGGGTGGGGATGTGTGTGTATATTGGTAGGGGTGTGTGGTTAAGGAATGTGTGGCTGGGGGATGGGTGGGTGGGCAGAGGATGTGTGGGTGGGTGATTGTATATGGGTAAGGTTGTGTGGTTAAGGGATGTGTGGTTAAGGGATGTGTGGTTAAGGGATGTTTGGTTGCGGGATGAGTAGGTGGAGGATGTGTGGATGGGTAGAGGATATGTGGGTGGGTGAGTGTGTGTAGGTTAGGAGATGGTGGGGGATGTGTGTATGGGTGGGCTCGGGATCTGTGAGTGGGCTGGGGGAGATGGGAGATTATGTAGATGGTTGAGGAATTTGTGTGTGGGTAGGTGCGGGATATGTGAGATGGCGGGGAGACATGTGTGTGTGTGTGTGTGTGTGTGTGTGTGTGTGTGGGGATGTGTGGTTGAGGGATGTGTGTTTGGCTGGGTGGTTGGATGTGTGTGGGTGGAGGAGGATATGTGGGTGGGTGATTATGGTGGGTAATTGGACGGGTGGAGGATATGTGAGTGGGTAGGGAGATGTGTGTGGTGGGGGATGCGTGGGTTGAGAAATGTATGTGTGCTTGGGTGTGGGTGGATGGTATGTGTGGTTGGTGGGAGTGTGTGTGGGTGGGGAGATGTGTAGGTGTGAGGATGTGGTGGATGAGTGGGGGAATGTATGTGTGCCTGGGGTGTGTGTGTGTGTGTGTGGTTGGGTGGGGGATGTGTGGATGAATGAGGGATGTATCTCATAACATGGTAATATACATTGTTTATGTGTACAAAATTCATTTGCCAATGTTTTTCCGATGCACTATTGATGAACGAAAGATGGGTGATTGGAAAGGCCGAATGTAAGACGGGCCTGCGTGCCCAATTTGTTACCCTTTGAAAATAAAGTCCGTTCGTTCGTCCTTTATTTTTCGAAATTGTGTTTTGTGAAACCGCATGATTGCGTGTACTTTTATGTTTTCTACATTTCCGCAGCTGCCGAGTTGCTAGAACACCTGCTCCTACTCGAAGGACTCGGGTTCGAACCCTCAGTAAGATGATGGGTTTTTTTTTTTTCTGTCAGGGAGAAAAAAAAAAAAGAAGGAAAACCCTAATCTGCATAGTTCGCCGCGACTGCACTAGCCAGGCGGCCTTAATTCCTCAGGCTCAAGTTTCACTTCCCCTTGTGGTTCCAAATGTTGTCGTATGTAGCCGGGGCGCAGTGTTGGGGTGAGCGCCCAACATTGCTTAAATACCCCAATGGCTCGTGAATACATAACCTATGCAGCAAAAGTCCAACTCCTGGCCTTCACGTGGCGGAACTGTTTTAACTAGCAGGAGAAGGGGCGACGGCGAGTATCTGGCGCCGGAAAATAACCAGTGTGCTCTAGATGTGTATACACATACATGCATGTGCAGACACGTGTGTGCGTGTGTACACATCTAAACTCGAGTGAGACCACAGTCTGCTCTAGCAAAGGAAAGGTGATGAAGACGGAGGCAACCAGCCAGGAGGCGCACCACAGAAATCAGGATGCCACGCAATTACGCAAAATGGAATATGTCGACTACTGCTAAAAGTTATGGTGCTCGCCCTGCTTTGGACCCCCAGGCAGGTGCAGTTCCGGGCCCTATGTCTCGAAAGGGTCCAACCCCAACTACTGGAGGTCCTTCTCAGATGTCCTGTGGAGCCAGGGGACATGAGAATAGAACAGCTGGCTGAGGGGCTGAGTATCAGACACTTAAACTTAAAACAGGCTATACAGACCTACATCTGATCAATTACTACTGTCCAAGTGACCGCCCACTGGCACTGGACACACTACCATTAACAGAAAAAATGATTGTGTGCGGCGATTTCAACAACCATCGCAGAGTTGGGGCTATGATCACATGGACCAGAGAGGAGAGAGACTGGAAGACTGGCAGGATGAGAATAGATTCATCTTGGTTAACAAGCAGTCCGACCCACATACTTTCTACTCGAGATCATGGCACTCTACAACTACACCTGACCTGGCTTTTCATTCACCAGACCTGGAGTGGAACATTACACGAATTGTTGGGAAACAACTAGGTGGCAGTCACCATCGACCAGTCTTTCTAACTGTAGAAAATGAGCTTGTAAGTGAAAGCAGCACCCTCTCGAGGTGGAACTACAAGAAAGCAGACTGGGCAATGTACAAGAATCGCACCAGTATACTGGTTAGAAACCTGTACACTGAGAAAGACATAAATAAAGTAGTTGAAGAGTTTGGGAAATGCATACTACAGGCAGCGCGAGAAACAGTACAAAGAGGAGCCCGTAAACAATATAAACCCTACTGGAGTAGTGAACTGGAACAGTTGCATAATGATGTGGAAGTATGTAGAAAGCAAGCAGAGGCCACACCCAGCCAAGAGCACCACAATAAATTCCAGCATGCAAAAGGCAAATTTCAAAGGGCCAAGCTGCAGGCTAGACGGAAAAGCTGGCAGGAAAAAAAACAGAGTCTCTGAACTTTGAAAGAGACACAAGGAAATTGTGGAAGCTAATAAAACAACTTAACGATGAGGGCACAGGGAGAAACTCAAAAATTGCACTACATAAAGATGGAAACATCTTAACAAGAAAGCAAGCAGCTGACCATTTTGCGGACTCATTCGCACAAGATAACAATATCAAAATTAGTCCAGAGAAACAACAAGAGATTCGAGAGAAACTGCATCATGCAGGACAGAAGGAAATAGTACATGAGGTTCTGGAGGCACCCATCACAATCAGCGAACTGGAGCTAGCCATATCAAAACTGAAAATGAGAAAGTCACCAGGAGCTGATGGTATCTCCAATGAAATGATCAGGAACCTAGGAACAGAGGCCAAAGCAAAGCTGTTGCAGATCTTCAATAACAGTTGGACCTTAGGCAGTGTTCCACAAGCCTGGAGAGAAGCAATCATGATACCCCTCCTAAAATCAGGGAAAGATAGTTCCATTGCCTCTAGCTACAGACCAATTAGCCTCACCAGCTGTCTCTGCAAAACACTGGAGCGCATCATCAATCACAGACTGCAGTGGTACATTGAAAGTAAAAACATCCTTGTGCCACAGCAGGCTGGCTTTAGGCAGTGCTACTCTACGGAAGATCAGACAACCTACCTCTCTCAAGAAATTGAGGATGCATTCCAAGAGAAGAAGCTGGTGCTTGCGGCATGGATAGATTTGAAGAAAGCCTTTGACAAAGTCTGGAAAGAAGGTCTGATGAATAAACTGAGAAACTGCAAAGTCAATGGAAGAATGTACAAATGGGTGAAAGCATACTTGCACAACAGAAGAGCCCGAGTACAGATAGACGGACTAAAGAGCAAGAAAGTACTACTGCGTCACGGTGTTCCCCAGGGAGGAGTCTTGTCCCCCCACACTTTTCTAATCTTCATCAATGATCTCGTTGCTAATCTACCGCATGGAATTAAAGCGGCAATGTACGCCGATGACCTGGTTCTATGGAGCACAAATGAACATGCATCAGTGGCCACCAGATTGCTACAAAGAGCTGTAGATACATTTGTTGCATGGGCAAATAGATGGTGTGTCAGCATAAACACTGACAAGTGCAGCACCACCCTATTTACCCTCTCTCCAAAACAAAAGGCAGGGACCATCCAGATAAATGGAACACCCCTATGAGAAGATAAAGAGCCAACATACCTTGGAGTAACATTTGATGGTAGGCTGACATGGAGAAAGCACATCAACAAAGCAGTAGCAAAAGCCAGAAGGAAAATAGCCATCCTGAGAAAGCTAAGTGGAACCACATGGGGAGCCAGTGGGAAAATACTTAGCAAAGTTTATCAACAGAGCATACGACCACACCTGGAATACGGGTCAACTGCGTGGTGTTCGGCATCAAAAACCACACTACAAGAGCTGGACAAAGTGCAAAATCAAGCACTTAGAGTCACCACAGGAGGGATGAGATCAACCCCTATAGTGGAAATGGAGAAGATGGGGAGGACACAAGCACTGAGTGAGCGCAGAGATACGAAAACGCTAATACAAGCAGAAAAGTTCCTCAGCTTGCCAGGCCACCCTATGAAGAACAGATTTGAAAACCTAGCTATGGGGCGGTTGAAAAGAAGTAGTTTTATCCACCAGGCCAAACGACTCTGCAGAGAAACCACCGATCTGCCCACAGTTGGTATCCCCCTAACAACTATTCCAGAGCGAACTCCATGGAAAGATGAGCATAGACTATCATTACAAATCCAGACAAAAGTGAGAGGAATATTTGACAAGGAAGAACAGAACAGTGTGCAGCGCAGAACAGCCACTCTCAGCTTCCTTGATGAAGAATACCCACAGGACCTCTGGATCCGAGTCTACACAGATGGGTCAGCACAAAATGCTGTTCGAAATGGAGGAGCGGGAGTGTACATAGAATACCCAAATAATACTAGGGACACAGCTAGAGTACCGACAGGAAAGTACTGCCATAACTACGATGCTGAAATTGAGGCAATCAAGATAGCAACAGAGAAATTACTAAATACCAGCAATGGTACACAACCTGTGGTGCTATTGACAGATGCAAAATCAGTACTCGAGGCGCTCCTGTCTGGGAAATTGCCAGTACTAAGGACACTACTTTCTGAACTTAGCAGTCAGCATAAGGTCACCATACAGTGGATACCATCCCACTGTGGAGTACCCGGAAACGACAGAGCTGATCAATTGGCTAAGGAAGGAGCCAAAGAAGAACAGCCTGATGTGCCCGTTACATACCACCAAAAGAAAAGAATGATCAAATCAGTCAGAAAGCCACCAAAACCTGCTCAAGATGACTACCACGTTATGGATAGATCAGAACAAGTCATTATTCTGCGCCTCAGAACAGGGCACAATAGATTACGCAACCACATGTATACAAAATTCAAGATTGGTGAAACAGCCATGTGCACATGTGGATTGGCGTCGCAGACAGCAGAGCACATACTCCAAGACTGCCCAAAATATAACATATCTAGGCAAACCTTCTGGCCTAGAGAGACGACAGTGGAAGATAAACTCTATGGACCGCTGTGTGAACTGAAAAAGACAGTTCAATTCATACAAGAGACAGCATTGCAGTTATAGACATATTTCAAGCGAACGAAAGAAGAAGAAGAAGAAGAAGAAGAAGAAGAAGAAGAAGAAGAAGAAGAAGAAGAAGAAGAAGAAGAAGAAGAAGAAGAAGAAGAAGAAGAAGAAGAACTTCCCCTTGTCCTACACCGCAAAGTACTGTAGACAGTAATGGCATTTTTTCCCCGTGTTTCAATTAAATTTATTCACATCTTGAGTTTACATAATGAAATCAAGTTAAAGTAGTTGCATATCGTTTTACGGGCCGCCCAGTAAACCTCAGCATTGTTTTGTTTATTTGTGATCTCTTTGCAAATTTACATTGATTAACATTGATGGGAAAGATCTCAGAATAATAAAAACTATTTCCTGGAATCAAAGAGCAGCAATTAAAATGGGAAATAAAGAAGGAAATTATGAAAGTTGGGAATAAGACAGGGATGTTTTTTGTCACCAGATCTATTCCCCCTCTATAACGAAGTAATAATGAGAGAGATCAAAGAAGAGACAGGAATAATATTTAGAGGTTATAATATCAGATGACACAGTATTGATAGCGGATAATGCAACAGATCTACAACAATTGTTGGACATTGTAGTAACAGAGAGTTCTAAGAAAGGATTCTCCTTGAATATCAAGAAAACAGTAACAATGGTGGTATCAAAGAAACAGGTGGCACCCAAATGTGAAATAGAGATAGTAGGGAAAATTCTTCACCAAGTGGATAGTTTTAAATATCTAGGGACACTTATAACATCAGATGGAAGATGCACAACATAGATCAAGAGCAGAATAGAGCAAGCAAAGGCTGCATTTAATAAAAATGAAGAATACCTTATGCAATAAGTCGCTATCATTGAATGTAAGAAAGAGAGTGCTGAGGTGCTATATAGAACCTGTTTTGCTGTATGGCTGTGAATCTTGGAATATAAATGAACAAATTAGGAAGAGACTGGAAGCAACAGAGATGTGGTTCCTTAGACGAATGTTGCAAATTTCCTTGGACTGCCAAAGTAACTAACGACGAATGCCTTAAAGAGGCTGGCGAAACTAGAACATAATATACAACAATAGGAAAGAGACAAACAGCTTTTTTTGGTCATGTGATGAGAAGAGAGGCGCTGGAGAACATCGTGACAACCGGAAAGATCGAGGGGAAGAGAGGCAGAGGCAGACCACGAGAAATGATGCTGGATGGATTCCGACGGTGGCATGGAGGAATATCAACGGCAGAGTTGATCCAGAAAACCAAGGACAGAGATCTGTGGAGAGTCATGAACGCCTACGCCAGTCGACACGGCACTTGATGATGATGAGTTTGCCATTGATTTCTGAATGACCAGCACCTATACCATTTCGTAAGAAACAAATTCAAGGCGGTCTGTTGCCAAATCGCCCTCAGCTGTGTTACTAACGTGGTATGCGGGATTACGAACTGCGTCCGTAACTACTTAGCCTCGAAGCCGGCAAATAATGAAAACACAAGCTATATATCGCACAATTTATTGCCTGACATGTTTCGCTGAATCTCGGCCGGGGGTTAACATACAATGAATGAAACACCCAAACAGTCAACATACAATGAATGAATCACCGAAACATTCAAAATACAATGAATGAAACATTCAACATACAATGAATGAATCACCCCAAACATTAAACATACAATGAATGAATCACCCAAACATTCAACATATAATGAATGAATAACCCAAACATTCAACATACAATGAATGAATCACCCAAACATTCAACATAAAATAAATGAATCACCCGAACATTAACATACAAGGAAGTAATCGCCCGAACATTAAACATACAATGAATGAATCACCCAAACATTCAACCTACATAAATAAATCACCCAAACATTCAACATACAATGAATGAATCACCCAAATATTCAACATACAATGAATGAATCACCCAAACATTCAAAATACATTAAATGAATCGCCCAAACATTCAATATACAATGAATGAATTACCCAAACATTCAACATACAATAAATATATCACCCAAACGTTCAACTTACAATAAATCAATCACCCAAACATTTAACATACAATGAATGAATCACCTTAAATTTCAACATACAATGAATGAATCACCCAAACATTCAACATACAATGAATGAATCACCCGAACATTCAACACACAATGAATGAATCACACGAACATTCAACAAACAAGGAAGTAATGATCCAAAAATTCAACATACAATGAATGAGTCACCCGAACATTTAACATACAAGCAACTAATCACATTCAACATACAATGAATGAATCACTCGAACATTCAACATACAATGAATGAATCACCCGAACATTCAATATACAAGGAAATAATCATCCAAACATTCAACATACAATGAATGAGTCACCCGAACATTCAACATACAAGCAACTAATCACCCTAACATTCAAAATACAATGAATGAATCACCCAAACATTCAACATTCAATGAATTAATCACCCGAACAATCAACATACAAGGAAGTAATCGCCCGAACATTCAACATACAATGAATGAATCACCCAAACATTCAACATACAGTGAAGGAATCAACTGACCATTCAACATACAATGAATGAATCACTCAAACGCTCAATATACAATGAATTAATCACCCAAACATTCAACATACAATGAATGAATCACCCAAACATTCAACATTAAATGAATTAATCATTCAAACACTCAACATACAATGAATGAATCACGCGAACATACAACATTCAATAAATAAATCACATAAACATTCAACATAAAATGAATTAATGAATCACCCAAACATTCAACATTCAATGAATGAATCACCCAAACAATCAAATACAATGAATGAATCACCCAAACATTAAACATACAATGAATAAATGACCCAAACATTCAATATACAATGAATGAATCACCCAAACATTCAACATACAATAAATAAATCACCCAACACATTCAACATACAATGAATGAATCACCTTAAAATTCAACATACAATGAATGAATCACCCAAACACTCAATATGCAATGAATAATTCACCCAAACATTCAACATACAATGAATGAATCACCCAAACATTCAACATACATAAATAAATCACCCAAACATTCAACATACAATGAATGAATCACTCGAACATTCAACATACAATGAATGAATCACCCGAACATTCAACATACAAGGAAGTAATCATCCAAACATTCAACATACAATGAATGAGTCACCCGAACATTCAACATACAAGCAACTAATCACCCTAAATTTCAAAATACAATGAATGAATCACTCAAACATTTAACATTCAATGAATTAATCACCCGAACAATCAACATACAAGGAAGTAATCGCCCGAACATTCAACATACAATGAATGAATCACCGAAACATTCAATATACAGTGAAGGAATCAACTGACCATTCAACATACAATGAATGAATCACTCAAACGCTCAATATACAATGAATTAATCACCCAAACATTCAACATACAATGAATGAATCACCCAAACATTCAACATTAAATGAATTAATCATTCAAACACTCAACATACAATGAATGAATCACACGAACATACAACATTCAATAAATAAATCACATAAACATTCAACATAAAATGAATTAATCACCCAAACATTCAACATTCAATGAATGAATCACCCAAACATTCAAATACAATGAATGAATCACCCAAACATTAAACATACAATGAATAAATGACCCAAACATTCAATATACAATGAATGAATCACCCAAACACTCAATATACAATGAATAAGTCACCCAAACATTCAACATACAATGAATGAATCACCCAAACATTCAATATACAATAAATAAATCACCCAACACATTCAACATACAATGAATGAATCACCCGAAAATTCAACATACAATGAATGAATCACCCAAACACTCAATATGCAATGAATAAATCACCCAAACATTCAACATGCAATGAATGAATCACCCAAACATTCAACATACATAAATAAATCACCAAAACATTCAACATACAATGAATGAATCACCCGAACATTCAACATACAATGAATTAATCGCCCAAACATTCAAACTACATTAAATGAATCGCCCAAACATACAATATACAATGAATGAATTACCCAAACATTCAACATACAATACATATATCACGCAAACTTTCAACTTACAATAAATAAATCACCCAAACATTCAACAAACAATGAATGAATCACCTTAACTTTCAACATACAATGAATGAATCACCCAAACATTCAACATACAATGAATGAATCACCCAAACATTCAACGAATTAATCACCCGAACATTCAACATGCAATGAATCAATCACCCAAACATTCAACATTCAATGAATTAATCACCCGAACAATCAACATACAAGGAAGTAATCGCCCGAACATTCAACATACAATGAATGAATCACCCAAACATTCAAAATACAGTGAAGGAATCAACTGACCATTCAACATACAATGAATGAATCACTCAAACGCTCAATATACAATGAATTAATCACCCAAACATTCAACATATAATGAATGAATCACCCAAACATTCAACATTAAATGAATTAATCATTCAAACACTCAACATACAATGAATGAATTACACGAACATACAACATTCAATAAATAAATCACATAAACATTCAACATAAAATGAATTAATCACCCAAACATTCAACATTCAATGAATGAATCACCCAAACATTCAAATACAATGAATGAATCACCCAAACATTAAACATACAATGAATAAATGACCCAAACATTCAATATACAATGAATGAATCACCCAAACACTCAATATACAATGAATAAGTCACCCAAAAATTCAACATACAATAAATAAATCACCCAACACATTCAACATACAATGAATGAATCACCCGAAAATTCAACATACAATAAATGAATCACCCGAACATACAACACACAGTGATTGAATCACCCGAACATTCAACATGCAAGGAAGTAATCATCCAAACATTCAACATACAATAAATAAATCACCCAAACATTCAACATACGATGAATTAATCACCCTAACATTCAACATACAATAAATGAATCACCCGAACATTCAACACACAATGAATCAATCACCCGAACATTCAACATTGTCAACAACTTAACTGACAGGCATCATCGGGTACTTCTCACACACCCATACAAGACAACTTGCAAGTCGTGTGGGAGGCAAAATGCATGGTCCATTTTATTGCCGTTGGCTCGCTTACAAGCGGTAAACAGTCGCTAATGCAATACACAATATACAGCCACAGAATTATCTAACACAAACTGCTAACCCTATGCTAACTCTATCTACTAGTGAACACAAAACTCCTAACGTTATTCTAAACGATGTGAACGCCCCAAGTCCAGTCTCCCGTCTGCCGAACATCTCTCCCGTGGTTACACACCACGCGGGGTGACCTTCTCCTTCGTGCGTGTTACCTCACATCGCACGCTGCTGGCAAAACGTGGCCTGTTGAGTGTCTACTCAACTGTGCTCTGGCTTCATGAGGTGTGGTGGTATCGTGATTAGAGTGCTAACTCTCTGCACACCGCCTGCGTGTATCATGAGGGAGTGGCTAACCTTCCACTCTTCCCTCATCTCCCCTGCTCTTGCCTCGGGCACCGCATCTCCTCCTGGTCCCTCCAGGATTGACCGCTCTCCCTGGCGGAGGGGATGTGGTCGAGTCTTTGACACACACCCGCCCCTCTTGTGTTGCGTCATCAACTTTCACTTATTGGTTGTGACGCAAGGAGGTTTCTACACAAAAAATTAGTGTCTCTAATTTTTGTCAAAGACTCTAGATAACCTGGCTCTGGGCTTTCCAATAGACTATTAACAACCATTGTCACAATGTAACAAAGCCTCACTTGGCTACTGGCAATCGCCACAAACTTGCCTGGTTGGCGTGAGCCCCTTCTCACATGCTATATTATATTTATCAGAGGTATGTCTGAACCGGACCGTTGTCTTATACGACCTGCCCTCACATAGTAAATTAACTTACTACCCATACAAAGTTGACTTTCTTAGGGTCAACACATGAATTGCTTCATGTCCCCCATATAATATTTAACAACCATTCTACAAGAGTGTGTGCGACAGGCTTTACCTCATTCGCTTCCGCGCGTAAGACTTTATTACACTGTTAATTTAGTTCTTCGTTGTCTATTATGTCCCCTGGCACCAAAGTTATCTGCCTTTGATCTACAAATAGTGTATGCAATTTATATGTTTGTTTTTCTGGTTGTTTGCGTGTTTGGATGTAATAAATCTACTAATCTAACTTCTACCCTATATTTCTAACTTATCTGTGTATGTATGTTAGTTTTTTGAGTGTCATAATTTTGTTCAATGTGGCCACAAGCAGGTGTATAACACTGATTCGTGACTACATGCCATTGTTATGAAACCCAAAATACTATAATCTAAGTTCTCAACTATATGACAGACAACACATTCACCCTAACACAATTTCCCTAGCGAAAACCAACATTAACGCAAACAAATATTAAAAGTCGTGGCAGGCAGCAGAAGAATTTGCTGACTGCTTGCATTCTCTCCCGTCTATCTTTCATTCATTCTCACTTTCACACTTCTGTCATACTCCTTTCACCCTTACTTCTATCACACATCACTCATCCCTCCATACTTATTCTTCTGCTTATTTAAAAACCTTGGAGTGAGACTGTACACGTTTGGCTCAGTTTGAGATGATTGAGCCTCATGACTGTGCGCTAGTCATTGCACGAGTCATATATGTACATTATATTTACATGGGCGAGACAGGGTTGATGGCTTGTCCCTTTGATCTCATCATCTAGTATGTTACACTAACCTAAAGTATCATATTTTATATTATAATAAACTATTCTCCTTTTATAACTAAGTATTTAATGTGTTACCTAAGTTCTATTATGTTAATTATATTATCTGTTTATCCTACTCGTTATGTTTATCTAATCTAAGGGATGTAATGTAACTATTTAAATGTAATTAGTGTGATATGAGTTATGTACCTTAATTACCTGGATGATGTGAACGTAAATTATGTACTTTTCTAATACTATTGAAAATGAATCATATGATTAATATTCTTAATCTAAATTATGTAAATGATGTATGTAAAATGATATTACTAATTACTGGTAATGTTTGATCGATGGTATGGTTTTCCTTAATATGGAATAAACTAACCTAAACTAAAGCTAAATGCAATGTAACACTCTAAATGGTACTATTTCTATTACAATTTTACTTTAGCTTGTAATTACCTATTTTTTTACGTCTACCCTAATATTTTAAGCTAAATAGCTGGGTTGATTACTGTACTAACTATACTATTTAAATAAATGAGAATTATTATATTACCTAATTCTATCTCTCATCTATCACTCTGTTAAAATATTATCTTACATATCACATTAAGTTTATATACATGGTATTCAGTTCTCTCAGGTTAGTAGTTGCCTTCATGTTTGTATATTGGTATAGGCACAATATAACTACATAATTTGCCTGGGTATCTGAAATACATTTTACGGTCATAATACTGTTCATCGGTAGTGCACGTGTAGAGATTCGCTGGTGTCGTAGCTTAGTCTTTATGTGTCTGAAATTAAGCACTGTTCTGACACTGTTTTCTACATTTCACACAAATGATACACCGGACTGGAGCTTAGCTGGAAATGAGCTGTCCTGCTTCACACGGTAGTATCTAAGTTCTGTAGCACAGTTCTTAAGTTAATGTCTACGGACACATGATAGTTCGTTGTACTTGGTACACTCTTAAGCACACAATGGGTGTATATGTACCGTATTTTACATAGCATATTGTACTGTATTCATGTACTAACTATCACTCTACATTAATATGTGGGATTTCAGGTATTTTTTTCCTTCAGATGGTAGAATTAGTGACCACCTGTATATCCGGTCATTTTGATGCATAACGCTATGAATGACCGCACTCGGGGAGTTGTCAGTCTGGACATTGCAGCGCACCTCCGTCAGAACTCGCTGGAGCTTTGCTACCGCATAGATGATCCATAGTGCTGCACCTGTGATATATAATCTCTGGACTAAGCAGGTGTGATCTTACGGCTCACGTAGCAGCTCGGGTGGGAGATGCTCTCACCAAATTGGCCTAGTACTGCTGGCATTTGTCCTAAAATAATAAACGAGCGTCGGATTAGGCAAGCGGAGGATTGGAATGTTACAAAAAGAATTTTCAATTTTGACAATGCAGAAATTAATAATGCATCTTTCACATTTCATTTTACAAATACTTATAAACCATTGGGATATTGAATTTCTGAGTAATTCACTAATTCCTGAAGGCTTCTGACCTGATTCTTTCTGGTAGACATGGTCAGATTCATTCTTTTGGTACTACTTTTCAGGTCAGTCTACAGTTGGACTTGAAAAATGACATGACCCAAAAATGAATTTATTTTAGGCATAATTTGACTTTGCTTGGTTTGACAGTGAGACCGAAGAGTCGCACTCTGTCAAAGGCATGTCTCAGTTTCAGTAGGTGTATTGTCCAGTCATCAGTATTCTGATTTATTCATGTGTATTCTATAAGTTCACTACATGTATGCCCCTCGTCGGATTTGCCAGTCTCACTAACTAGTGTAGTTGCGCTATGTATGTCTGTCGTCTGATTACTAGGTGTGGATGCAATATGTTCGTCTGTCACTACTTCTGTCTCTTGTCTTGAAAAGTGAGGTTTTCGCATGTTGACATGGAATATCTCTAAGTGTCTGTTTATCGATATTTCATAGTCAACATGTACTATGGTTATGTACCACCTTGAATAGTCGTTGCCATTTCATTGGTATGGAAGTAGCCTAAATCTGTCTTGATCAAGTTCAAGATCCCTGGTTCTTGCACCGTTGTTTGTGTGTTTGTGGTAGAACTGACCCTTCCTCTATCAAATGGCTTGGGAGCCAGTATAGAAGGTTGTACTTCAGTTGTAGGATGTCTACCCTTAAACTTTTGTACCAATTGTTGACAGACATTACAAGCAAATACATTATGAAAACATAATTTTATCTTATTGAAAAAACCTGGTCTGGTGTTGTTGTATGCAAGATGACCAGTCACCGGTGTTTTATGTGCATATTTTGGCCTAGTTAACCGGTGTTGTTCAGGTAACACTTGTTCATGGTTACCAGTAGCATGACCTGTAGTTGAAATGCCATTCTTACGTCTAAATAAACAAGATGCATTTTTGGTCACTCTGGCTTTGACCTTTAACAATTTTAAGTATGGAGACACATTAAGAGTAGATTTCTGTTGGTATAAAAGTTTCTGTTTGTTTGTGTCATCTGTGCTGGTTGTAGAAAGCATCAGTAGTGTCTCATCTTGTAATGTGTTATGACGTTTTGAAGTGTCTGTTTTGGCTGTTGTAATAGTTGCCTTTACTTTTTCCCATGCAACTATTTCATCATTCGTACAATGTTTTAGTTGGGGTAAGCACCCCAGAATTAAATCAGTACAAGGGTTGTTCAGTATTGCACAGGTAAAGGTACCAGAGAGAAAAGGAGAGTCAATCTGGGCTTTTGCCAAAGGGTAAATTTCAATGTTACCCGAAAAGGTACGGCATTTGACAGTATCACCTGTGTAATCACCCGGATTCACCAGTTCTTTCCGAAGACCAATAAGGGTACTGCCGCTGTCCAGCAAACACTGGCATGCTACATTATTGACCATAGCATTGTGGAACACAAGATTGCCTCTGGAGGCTACTGCTGCGTTTACACTCTCAGATGAGCATAGTACTGTATGTCCACATTCTAGTTTCGCGTCTGTATGGAATTGGTGACATCGCTCACAGCTGTCGAAGCTTAACATATCGTATGCACCACAAACATTTTCTGCTTGGTTATTAGGTAAGTCACTTTCACTCTCAGACTCATTCTCACTACCACCATCTGAAGAGGTGTCAATCAAAATGGCATTACTGGCTTTCATACGCTGCCGGCCAAGGCACTTATTACTATAATGGCCATAACAGGAACAAAAAAAACATTTGATTGCACGCCTGTATGCAGATCTTTTACCTTGCTGTTTCTTGATCACATTTTCAAGATGCGCCGGATAATTTGGCGATTTGTCACACATAGCATAAGTGTCATGTAAAAGGTGACAATGGATACATTTTTCCACTTTCCTCTCTTTCTTATCGTATTTCTGATAAGGTTTCCTATTATTTTGGTAGTTTTTAGTTTGGTCTTTGACAAAGGAAACTATTTCAGAGTCATTTGAGGTCTTAAACACATCTCTGTTAGAAGAAAAATATGCTGATCCTTTCTTTTCAAACTGCTCTATGTTTTCAATGTCTGACTGCTGCAAAAATTTGGCAAACGGAGAAGGAATGGTAGATATAACCTTATCCATAGCAATTAAGTTTTTTAATCTATCAAAGTCTTTTCCTATGTTAGCTGCTTTAAGCCACCTGTCTAGTACACTCTGTACATTAGAAACATAATCAATAAAGGTTTCACTAGGTTTAGGTTTTAAATTTGAGAACTGAACCTGATACCCAGGGGCATCAAGTAAAAAGTGCTGCATAATCCTATCATGGATGTATTGATAGCTAGATCTAAGGTCTGTTGGTATAGTTTCTATTACTTTGAGGGGCTCACCACTGAGATTTTTTGTATAAATTGGGGCCCACATCTCTAATGGAACTTGGTGATATTTAAATTGATATTCTACATTCTCTGTCCATGCTGATATTGAATCATCTTTACAATATGGTTTGATAATATTCTTGTATTTATTAAACTTATTTTCCTCTTGTTGACTTTTAAGTTTAGTGGCAGAGATTTCTGAGTGTGACTTTACCTCCCTCTCTTTCATCTTTAACTGTGTCTCTGATTCTACTTGTATCTGTTTTTCTTTGACTCTTGTCATTTCAGCTATCTCTTTTTGCTTTAATTCTTTGTCCTGATCTAATTGCCTTAGCTTTAATTCCCTATCCTGTTGTAATTGCTGTTGTTTGATTTCTTTATCATGTTCTAGCTGTTGTTGTTTAATTTCTAATTCTTTTTGTTTTGTTATTTCAGCTAGTTGAGCAATTTCCTTTTGATGTTATCTATCTCGCTCTCTTTCTTGTGCGCGTTCGTCCCTTTCAGCATCTTTTGCTTCTTTAAAATTTTGATCTGCATATTGTTGTAGCTCTTTTCCTGTTAATTCTAGATCTTTACCTGCTTTTATGAAGTCTGATAAAGTTGCCATCTTAATTTAGTATTCGGCTCGCAGTGACAGGCAATGATGACTTTTATCAGTTATTTATCTTTGATATGTTATGTTTGTTCTTATCTGATCACTATCAGTTGTGCTTTCTGTTTATACCCTGCCCAGATTTATCTTGTAGAAAAACAGAGTATACAAATATGTCAATGCGTTACAAGCTGAAAAAGAGATGCACTATTAATCAAATTGCATGCCAAAATATATAAGTGTACTCAGCTTTAACGTTCCCGAGGATCGGGGAACGGAACTCCGTTGCCACAGGTCACCTTGGTACTTTAGGGTGGAGACACGTGTCGTTACCAGCAAACTATATTTGGTACACAGGGCCGTAATCAGGTGTAGTTCGCCCTTTGATATGCAGGGCCGTAGTAATCAGGCCTATTACACGATATGTTAACCCAGACCCCTAAGGACAATGACTTAGACAATGACAGACAGATTCACGAACAACTAGAATATGTATTAAATAAATTAAATGTCCATGTCCTGTCTTTGCTCTATCAGTTATTGCCTTACGTTACTAATCTATTTAATTTCTGTACGTGTTGTGCAGGCAAGTATCATCTGCCTGGCCAAAAAATAGTTCCATCGTGACGGTAAACACAGAGAAAATATGACCAAAAATATGCATATCTGCTTTTAAAGAAATAAAAATAACATCATAATGTTTAAATAAATAAATATATTCCTTTAGTAGTTGAAATAAATAAATAATAAATGATATAACGTACCGATTCAGGCGGGCAGCCGTTTAGCAATTCTCTACACACTCGATTGCTGTATGCTAATGAGCCCAGACGACTGTTTGTCAATCATCTGACGTCACAGCACAGCGCGATGAAAAATCGATATTGTCGGCTGGCTTTGTATCGCTCCGCCGTGAATCATTTTTGGTACTCATTTCTCAACAAAACGGTAAATATATAAATAAATATGAGAAAACAAGAATATTAATACTTACAGCTTTGATGAATACATACTTTGACTAAATAAATATTTCATAAACACAATTAAACAGTTTAATACGTCACGATAGGCACATTTCTAGCTTGCAAAATTTCTCTCGTCTGCACAAATCACCGTCACTACACAAATTAAACCCTAGTCTAGAGCCTCGTGGACGAGTGGAGTAGCTTGAATATTACATTCAAGCTTCACTTCTGACAACCACAATTACCCTGGCCTGTCAACAACTTAACTGACAGGCATCATCGGGTACTTCTCACACACCCATACAAGACAACTTGCAAGTCGTGTGGGAGGCAAAATGCATGGTCCATTTTATTGCCGTTGGCTCGCTTACAAGCGGTAAACAGTCGCTAATGCAATACACAATATACAGCCACAGAATTATCTAACACAAACTGCTAACCCTATGCTAACTCTATCTACTAGTGAACACAAAACTCCTAACGTTATTCTAAACGATGTGAACGCCCCAAGTCCAGTCTCCCGTCTGCCGAACATCTCTCCCGTGGTTACACACCACGCGGGGTGACCTTCTCCTTCGTGCGTGTTACCTCACATCGCACGCTGCTGGCAAAACGTGGCCTGTTGAGTGTCTACTCAACTGTGCTCTGGCTTCATGAGGTGTGGTGGTATCGTGATTAGAGTGCTAACTCTCTGCACACCGCCTGCGTGTATCATGAGGGAGTGGCTAACCTTCCACTATTCCCTCATCTCCCCTGCTCTTGCCTCGGGCACCGCATCTCCTCCTGGTCCCTCCAGGATTGACCGCTCTCCCTGGCGGAGGGGATGTGGTCGAGTCTTTGACAAACATACAAGGAAGTAATCATCCAAACATTCAACATACAATGAATGAGTCACCCGAACATTCAACATACAAGCAACTAATCACCCTAACATTCAAAATACAATGAATGAATCACCCAAACATTTAACATTCAATGAATTAATCACCCGAACAATCAACATACAAGGAAGTAATCGCCCGAACATTCAACATACAATGAATGAATCACCCAAACATTCAACATACAGTGAAGGAATCAACTGACCATTCAACATACAATGAATGAATCACTCAAACGCTCAATATACAATGAATTAATCACCCAAACATTCAACATACAATGAATGAATCACCCAAACATTCAACATTAAATGAATTAATCATTCAAACACTCAACATACAATGAATGAATCACGCGAACATACAACATTCAATAAATAAATCACATAAACATTCAACATAAAATGAATTAATGAATCACCCAAACATTCAACATTCAATGAATGAATCACCCAAACAATCAAATACAATGAATGAATCACCCAAACATTAAACATACAATGAATAAATGACCCAAACATTCAATATACAATGAATGAATCACCCAAACATTCAACATACAATAAATAAATCACCCAACACATTCAACATACAATGAATGAATCACCTTAAAATTCAACATACAATGAATGAATCACCCAAACACTCATTATGCAATGAATAATTCACCCAAACATTCAACATACAATGAATGAATCACCCAAACATTCAACATACATAAATAAATCACCCAAACATTCAACATACAATGAATGAATCACTCGAACATTCAACATACAATGAATGAATCACCCGAACATTCAACATACAAGGAAGTAATCATCCAAACATTCAACATACAATGAATGAGTCACCCGAACATTCAACATACAAGCAACTAATCACCCTAACATTCAAAATACAATGAATGAATCACCCAAACATTTAACATTCAATGAATTAATCACCCGAACAATCAACATCCAAGGAAGTAATCGCCCGAACATTCAACATACAATGAATGAATCACCGAAACATTCAATATACAGTGAAGGAATCAACTGACCATTCAACATACAATGAATGAATCACTCAAACGCTCAATATACAATGAATTAATCACCCAAACATTCAACATACAATGAATGAATCACCCAAACATTCACATTAAATGAATTAATCATTCAAACACTCAACATACAATGAATGAATCACACGAACATACAACATTCAATAAATAAATCACATAAACATTCAACATAAATGAATTAATCACCCAAACATTCAACATTCAATGAATGAATCACCCAAACATTCACATACAATGAATGAATCACCCAAACATTCAACATTAATGAATAAATGTACCCAAACATTCAATATACAATGAATGAATCACCCAAAACACTCAATATACAATGAATAAGTCACCAAAAATTCAACATACAATGAATGAATCACCAAAATTCACATCAATGAATGAATCACCCAAAAAATCAAATCAATGAATAATTTACCCAAACATTAAAAATACAATGAATAATACCCAAACATTCAAATAAATAAAAAAATCACCCAAACTTCAAATACAATAATAATCACCAACATTTAACATACAAAGAATGAATCACCAAATTAAAATACAAGGGAATAATACCAAACATTTAAATCAATGAATATCACCCAACATTCAACATACAAGAATAATCACCCAACATTCAAAATAAATAATAATCACCCCAAAAATTTAACATTCAATGAATTAATCACCCGAACAATTTAAAATACAAGGGAATAAACCCCGAACATTCAACATACAAGAAGAATACCAAAATTCAAATAAATGAAGAATCAACGACCCTTAACAACAAAAAATTTTTTAATTTACCAAACTTTTAAATCAATGAATTAACACCCAACAATTTTAAATACAAGAAGAATCCCCAAAAAATTCAACATTTAAAAGAATTAATCAAAACATCAAATACAAGAAATGAATTACAAAAAATACCCCAAAATTTAATAAATAAATCACCCAAACATTCAAATAAATGAAAAATCACCCAAACATTCAACATTAATGAATAATCACCCCAAACCCTTTAAAAACAAAAGAATGAATCACCCAAAAATAACATCAATAATAAAACCCAAAAATTCAAAAAAATACAAAAAAATTTAAAAACACCCAAACATCAAATAAAAAAAATCCCCCAAAATTCAACAATGAATAAAACCCCAAAAAATTCTCAAAAATAAAACCCCCAAATCAAAGAAAAATCACCCCCAAATTCAAATAAAAAATAATCACCCAAAAATTTAAATACAAAAATAAAAAACCAAAAATTCAAAATCAATGAAGAATCACCAAAACAAAATAATTAAAAACCCCCAAAAATACAAAATAAAACCCCAAAAAAAAAAAAAAAAAAAAAAAAAAAAAAAAAAAAAAAAAAAAAAAAAAAAAAAAAAAAAAAAAAAAAAAAAAAAAAAAAAAAAAAAAAAAAAAAAAAAAAAAAAAAAAAAAAAAAAAAAAAAAAAAAAAAAAAAAAAAAAAAAAAAAAAAAAAAAAAAAAAAAAAAAAAAAAAAAAAAAAAAAAAAAAAAAAAAAAAAAAAAAAAAAAAAAAAAACATTAAAAAAAATGCCCCCAAAAAATGAATGAATCACCCAAAACCCAAAAAAAATTTCCCCAAAAAACATACAAAAAAAAAAAAATTAAAATCACCCAAACCCAAAATTCACCCCCAAAAAAAAAAA